>JAUMHR010000062.1:9926754-9937302 GCA_032361145.1 Enteromius fasciolatus | reverse complement strand
AAAGAAAGAAAGCATATTAGCAAGGACATCACATGGTTTCAGTGCAAGGTCAATAAGAGCAGGAAAAAAACAACATAAAATCACAGCCAAAGCATTAACTTCACAGACTTGCTCGTTGTAGACACTTTGGCTAAACACATATCTAGGGACGCTAGAGCTCTTGAGATCACATGCAGAGAACACCCAGAACACAGAATTTCTCCACAGTTACCAAATCTCGTCACTAGATGACATCACAGAGCAAGAATTGGGAAAAGGTGTGCTTCTTCAGGGATACACCAGAACAATTTACCATTTAATTGTAATTCCAAATTAAACATTATTTTGGTTAAGACTGGGAATGACCAAATGAGGAAATCTAAAAAAATAAAGACAGGCTATAAAGTAGATATTCATTTTTGTTTTTGTTCTCCCAAATAAATTTGAAAGCTATTGATGCGTTAGAGGCAGAAACGTCCTCAAAAACGGGTTTAAGCAAATTCCGAGAAACATTATCCAAAAAACAATGGACAGAAATAACAACTTTTTAATTAAAAAAGCCCTTAAAATGCAGAATAAATGTGCTATGATGCCGATTACAGAGATTAGTCATTGATTTGCTATTCAGAAACTCGAGAATGCTGATTTGTACACTTAAACGTAATGCAAGTCTCATATAATCATTTGAAAGCAGCGGCCATCTTGTAACTCTGTAAATAATACTCCCTTTTAAGCATATATTTTTCCGCATTTTCACTGCCAGCATACAATTAGGCCTATTTATTTGCGTTACACATCATCTTTTTAAACCATACGACCCCCATACGTCTTACTTCTACTTTCATTCCAGTTCATATCTAGGCTACTTGACTAATCTAACTTTAATCTGTTTGTTTTGTTATAAAAAAAAGACATGCTCATAAATATTTTTGTGAAAGTAAATCTGTGTGCATCATGACATCGCTGGAATAATTAGAGTACAGAAGCCTATAGGTCCAGTCCTACCTTTTCCTTCCCCGTCCATCATCGCTTCACTGGAATGATCCAAAACAATCGTCGATTAACCAGGTTCCCGCGTCGTATTATTGGATGTACTGATAAGACAGACAGAGCTAAAACCTGACAAATTAGACGAGAATGAAGTAAGGTCCTCAGTGAATTTTGACCCTTGCACTCTTAGCTGATGTGAAAATCTAAAGACGCTTCGTACTGGCGTGACGTCGAGCTTTCCATCCATATTAACGCGCACCGTTCGCCCGGCTCGGGAGAATTTTTCTTTCCCTCTGCTTTAACAAAACGTACAAAACATAAAGGACAGAGGTGCTACTGACTGCGCCCTGACCAAAAGAATGCTGCATTATAGCCACTTGGGAAATCATAAAAAGTTCATGTTCACAGAGAGCTGTTCACGTGACCCCTGTCAGCCAATCCACGGGCAGAACCACACATAAAGTTCTATCACAAAGTTGTAAATTTTCATAAACAGCTGTGAGTTTATTGCTTTGCTTCAGCAGCAACTCGGTCGCCGCCATCTTTATTCGTTAAAAGAGAAAAAAAGCACGACTTCACTTCATTAACAACCACAGAAATATAGGCTATTGCATTGTTGCTGTTGTTTTTACTCGAAGAAGTCTAGGCTAGTGGAATTTTAGATTTCGATTTTAGATATAGTTCATTGTCAAGCCGCACAAAGGTTAAACACATTAAAAATGTGTAATTTGTTAAAACGGAATATGGGCTATTTTGGCCAATTTGTGGCTAAAACTGAATTAAACCAATTAGACTACCTTAATATAAAAGAGCACCATTCTCATTTTCTCAATGGTTTGCGTGCTTTTGTCTTTTGAGGAATAGACAAATGGAACCTGAAAGCTTTTTACAGCACTAAACATGCGTGGAGGAAAGAATTGCTTCCTGTACCTACGAACAAACACTTATTTCCGACATTTATTGGGGCAATAAAACAGTATAACCCAAAAGTGACCGAGCATGGTCTGTGGGTTATACCCTCGAGAAGGAAATGCTCTTGAAGCTCACCAGTGCATGTTGTCTAGAAAGGCCCTAAAAGCAGCATATACGAGGTATACATTCAAATTTATTTCTATTTCTTAACAGATTGGTTGTTATACGTTTCGCTTATAGCCTAACTAAATTATAATAGTGTGTAATATAGCCTAATAACTTTTTTTTGTACGTCGCACTTCCTCTATATTTGTTTGAATTTCAATTCGTTTTATTGGGATACAACTCAACATACATTTGAATTTGTAGGTTATAGAAAGTAGTTTTGTTTATTAGACGGCTACTTATAAATAGCTTTTATAACCCAGTGCATTAGCTTATTTTATTATGCATTGTTCATCTAGTGTAATAAACGACGAACTGAAAAGTAGGCCTATTATTAAATCTATTTAATAATAGATATTATCTAGTATTAAGTAAATCTTATCTTCATAAGCATCTCTATTTTGTTTTGAAATGAGTGATTTCATTACATTTAGACTTTGCTTGCCTTAAACAAATAAGAGAAAAGGAAATCATATGGAATATATTGAGAATTAGTCTATATGAAATAGAATATAATACAATAAATACAACCTAATAAAATTATGTTTTTCTTTCATAAAGATTCTATATTTACTCGAAGCCTATTCGTTAGTTTTATATTGTAAATAGAAGAAAACAACTATATTTTTTATAGTCACAATTCTTACCGTCATTAATAGCATTCAAAAGAAGTAAATAAAATCCCGTATTTGCCAGAATAAAACGAAAGGTCTAACCAAATGTGATATGTCTTGGAATTATTTCACTTTTCTATTAATTTAAGATTATTTTACAACTAAAAAAAGTATAGCTAGATATGTTTAGTGGTTCAAACGATTATTATTTTATTATTATGATCATCTCAAAAACGTGAGAGTTTTGCTTTTCGTAATGGGTGAGAACGTTAGAGCAACAATTGGAATGGTTCAGTGTTTGAAAATTCTATAAACAATGTCTCGAGCTGATTAGGTCTGTCTGAGCCCACGTCCAGCCGAAAGAAAATGCTAACTTCTGCATAGACCAGGCCTCAATATAGTTTTACTCTTTTAAATAAAAAGTTAAAATGTGTGGTGTTTTAAGATGTCTTCATGCCCTGCTCAGTAAAAAAAAAAAAGCAACGAAAAAACACCCAGGCCTACATTTTAAAGCATTATAATAAAAAAAATCTGCAATTTATAACAGAACAGAAGCCCTTATTGATTCTTGATGAACTGTAGCCCTTTGGCTACATCAAGAGTTTCATATTTTGTGGACATATAGAAAATAAAGTGTGCAATATTAACGGTTCCCTTTTATTTGGAAGCACTTTTGTTTTGTGGTTCTTCGCGAATTAAAAAGTTTTTGTTGTTACATTATATGATTGTAAAATTGTTAGCGTAAACAGTTACAACTACGTCTTTTACTCGTTGCCAGAGCATTGCTGTTTTAATATTAAATAATGCTAATTATGACATAAGCTATATGCCTATATTTGACATGAAACTTGTTCTTATGTTTTGAGTGAATTCGGTGTTTTAAAAAATAACATTAAACATTCATGCCAGTTGTTTAATTATTTGTAGCACAGGCTTAATAAAAGTCTAGGCCGCAGTCTCGGTTTTTAAATATATTCTTCTTGTTGGTCTTACAATATAAAATACATAAAAAGTATAAAAAAAATACAAACGCAGCTCAAATATAGGATTTTGCAAAAATGATTAAATTTAGTGTTGCAACTGACCTACAATATAATAAAACATTTCAGCTTAATAAAACATCCAGTTTAGACCAATAAATGTAGGCTACTTTACATTTAAATAAAATGCTTTCTTTAGAAGGGCAACTTTCACGTTGGTATGACATCTTTGGTTTGAAATTATATGGGAAATTATACATAATATTAATTTTAGGTCATAACGAGAGTAAAAAAACAATCGCTTGGCTGATCTTTTTATTTCAACAAATTTACATCCCCGCATTTAGCAGAAATACAACGAATATATATTTCAAATCTCACTATACACCAGAGGAAATTATCCAGCACATTTCTAGACCAGAGTGTACACAGAGGAGAGCTCAGAGTAGGTATATTTAATCTCAGACAATGAATATTCTATAGACTGAAGACAGCCAAAAGCTCTGAAAGAAAGGTACCACAATTAAGAGGCATCTGGCACTTGCTGTTCATGAACGACGAGACAGAGATTGAGACCAGACTGCTCGGGAATCCAACCAGAGTAATAAAAGCCTGTAAACTGCCTACATGAAACGAAGTGCTCATATTGAACTTTTGGCTTGAGGTCAAATGGTTTTGGTCGACACTTTGTTGTCAAAATACGCGTGATACGTATATTTGAAAAGAAGTATGGGGTAGATGTTATATATTTTTCATAAATATTATTTCGTGCTTATGGTTCTAATAAGTGCTTTAAGCATAATTCACCATTATGGTGTGATGTACTATATAATAGTACATTAAGTTCCAGATGCTTGAAATAGTTTGAAACTTTTTACCAGACGACATGGGAAATATAGACCACCCATGTTTATTGCAATGCATCTCACATGAGAGACTGTGAAAGATCAGGTCCTGTTTTAATATTGGGAACTTTTGTGATATGATAGCCTAGTTATATATATATATTACTAAATTTATATCATATACTTAATTTTATTTCTAATGATTCATTTAAATAAACTTTTTGTGTGATTGATTTACTTCATTTCTTTCATTCGATCCATTTGCAATATAATTCGAGGATTATATGTAACAAACGGTCTCCACACAGACTATATGTGCAATCCAGGCTTTTATTTTGGTTCAGTTTGTTTGTAAAGTGTGACAATAATTTGGGTGTTCGTGTTCTGGAAACAAGAGACGATCCGGTGAAAGGAAAAAGAACAAAGGCGAAGGGATTCTTTTCTTAAATTTTATTGTGGCTTCTTTAAGGAACCACTTCCAGTTAAAGACAATAGAAAATACAATAGAACAGTGCTTCACGGAACTGCAATATCAAATATTTACACAGCATTTTTTAAAGAGTAACATTGTGCGTTTGAACCATCCCTCTCAGGAAAGCAGAACGCATGGATACACTGACAAAATGATTGACGCAATGACCCATATTAGGTAGTTCGGTTGAAGATCTGTAAACCTGGATAATCATTTCTGAACAGTAATTATAACAATCACAAAAGTGCCTTTTCTTACAGTAAGAGATACAGTAATGCACTCACTAATGCTGATTCCTCTTCCCCTTTTATATAGCATTTACTGAAGAGAACATATCTTGGATTGTGACTCCCACTAATTCGGATAGGAAGCTGACGCCATGCAGACGATAAAGCCTTCGCCTCATATGCCCTCACTGCATCAGTACCCTTAAGAGTAATCTACTCGAGGACAAACCTTGCAAAACTGAGACTGACTCAGCAAAACATAAAAAGCGGACATTTTTTGGAAACAGAGAGGCTTTAAAGGTAATGGAATATATACGATGCTTTGTGTTTGATAGCCTTTGCGTGTCCACAGACAGAAACCTCAGACTTTTATTTTTAAATCGCAGTTAATCGTTGCTTTATTTTAATAGTCGGCAGACTATTTAGAATTACTGGAAGCCTCCGAGTCCTCTTCTCCTGATGTGTGTTTTTCTGAGACCTGGCTCCCCTCGTCCCTCTCTCTCTCTATTTGCTCTTGCTCCGCTTTGCTGCTGGGAAACTTTTCTTTGTTGTGTTCTTTTTTCCACTTCATGCGTCTGTTTTGAAACCAGATCTTCACCTGCCTCTCGGTGAGGGCCAGCGCGTGAGACACCTCGATGCGCCGCTTGCGGGTCAGGTAAGGGTTGAACAGGAACTCCTTCTCCAGCTCCAGCGTCTGGTAGCGGCTGTAGGTCTGCCTGCCCCTTCTCCTGCCGGTAGCTGTGGGTGAGAAAAGCGTTATTTCCGGCGACATGGTGTTTGATTTCTCAAATATCTATATGCGTAAATAAAACATAAAGTCATAAAACCCTCAGTCTCTAAACACTGCATGCAATTACGCACAGAAGTCTGGATCTCTTTTTTAAATGGGTGCTAATTCCTCAGTAATCTATAGGTGCAATAAAGCGGTTAATTGGGGGTAATAAGTAGGCCCACCATTGTCTATATGGGACTATAACAGACTAGGTGTTTCTCTTCACTCATCTCACCTTGTGGTCTCATCCATGGGAAGAGCTGCGCCGTGCACGGTTCTGCGCTTTCCAAATCATCCCTGATACTGCTGACTTTTAAATTACAATCCCCAAACTGCGTAAAATCCGCGTCCGGTGCGCTGAAGAACGACTGTCTCTGTAAACTGTCCTGGCCCAAGATGTTTCCTGTGGCATCTCCAGGGTAAGCGACCGCGCACGGGTTCTGTTGGTAAGACGCGTGGGAGAAGGAGGATGTTCCGTGGTGGTAGAAGTCCGGGAACTGAGCCGCGTGCTGAAACGCAGATCCAGAGTTGTGACCGTACAGCACAGATGGTCTGCCTCCAAGATCCGGCGCGTACCCTGAGCAGTCATAGTAGTTGGAGCGCAGAGAATCGCCTCCTTTAAATTTAGTGAAGAGGGAATTGACGAAGTAAGAACTCATTGCCTGCAAGATCCACTCCCCGATGAAGGAACTTTGACAACTGTATTGAGATCAGGCGGTCTCTTGATGAATAATGT
This sequence comes from Enteromius fasciolatus, assembly GCA_032361145.1. Classification (NCBI taxonomy): domain Eukaryota; kingdom Metazoa; phylum Chordata; class Actinopteri; order Cypriniformes; family Cyprinidae; genus Enteromius; species Enteromius fasciolatus. The sequence continues at coordinate 9,930,610 of JAUMHR010000062.1, read as the reverse complement.
TAATTGAGCAAATGCAGGCCTGTTGTTAGGCTACAATAAAAACGAATTCCTCCAGGTGGAAATTATACGCGTAAAACGTCGTAAATATTCATGCAAACAAATGTATCCGTAGCTGCACCCACATGACTCCTCAGTGATGGTCCCCGAGCAATAAATAGTTTTCCGCTTTTACTCTCTTTGATAGTGAGTTGCATTTCATATGGGCGTAAGTTATTGATTCCTTATATCATTGGATGGGCTCGACATCTCCAAACAGACAAAGCGCGATCTTGTGATAGGAAGAGCAGGAGAGACTGAAAAGGAGAGATGAAAAAGGGGAGAGAGGGAGTTCTTGGGGAGGTAGAGGGGGAGGCGGAGTGTTATTGGTAAACCATTTCGGTGCCAAGAGCACATATAGCCTACACACACCAAATGTTTCCAGTGGGCCAGCAAAATAGATTTATTTAGGTGCTGAAATATACCATATTCGTCATCACATTCGCGTTTATGGTGTGATGATTAAGATATTAGTCTATCTTTCTTATCAAGTGCAATACGAGTGACTGGATCATTTAAGATGGAAAGATTTTTATTAGTCAAGTCAGTTAGCTAAGAACAGACGACCCATAATGTTTAGGCTATTACACTTGCACCTCACATCATAAAAATATTTTTATTTTAACATTGGGAATTTTATGGAATTACCTTAGGTCAGAAGCCTTTTCCGTTTATGTGAAAAATTTTGGAAAAAATGTTATAATTATTATTATTATTTTGCAAAACGAGTGAAGTAGGCAACGTGGATATCTCTTCAGGTTAGACTGGGGATAGTCGCGCTGTCCTCTCTGCTTTTAGAGTAACACCGCCACCGTGTGGTGAACATTGTAAGTTCATTCGAATTAAATCACGACAAAGAATCCGTTCCGCCTGGAACAGGACAATGCGATATTCTTAACGAATCCACGAGCACAAAACATTTAACCAATAACATTTTTTGCTTTTAAATGTAATTTATTCTTGGACTATCGAAAAGCAAAAGATATTCACAGTGTAAGTTACTTGGAGTGTTTTTTCTCTCTCTGTTTGCAGCATGGGGGAGAAAGGTGAGTAAAACGGAGTAATTTCCTGGAGAAAATAAAAAGGAAAACAAAGTGGTGCTGAACAGCTGCGAGATTTTCAAAGCACAGTTGCTTTCATTTTCTGCATTTACTTTACGAGCAGTGGAACAACTAATTCGATTTTTACTGCCTTCATTTTATGCACTATTACATCAAGCCACGCGAAATGAAGCGCAGGCCTCCCCTGTGTCAAAAAGACAGTCTCTGACTCTGCATTTACACAGCATTTCTCTGTTAAACATTACTTATTATTTTTACATTATTATTATTGTTGTTAAAGAACCTGTTTGCTTGTTTGTAAAATAATATATTTTTCATATTCTTCCTTTTTTATTAGGTTAAATATATTATTTAAAAAAACAACACGTTATTAATATATATGTTTTTATGCTATATTGCAATAGTAGGCTATTAGTTCTTTGGTGCATATGCTATCAGATTACACAAACTAATCTGGTATATTGATCGATTAAGCCAAATGAAGGCAATTCATATCTGAGTAATTTTAAATTTACATCCTACAGGACAGAACGTTTAAATTTACATATTTACAAATATTGTAAAATAAGGTTAAAATGTTGCAAACCTAGTCATGAGTATTCAGCGACTAGATGTTTATACAGGGATGTTTTCTGCAACCAGTTTGCTTTTGCTTTTAAGAAAAATATATATAATTTCATTTGTTATTTAATTGTATTATCTGTTTTGAAATTTTTGATAGATTGCAGTGAGTCAAATAAAATTATAATAAAAAACGGTATTTGTTTTATATTTTATCTTTAGTGTGTTCTTCTGACTCCACCACAGTGGAAGGAGGGTGTGATGTTAAAACTAATCCACCTTTGACCCTTACCCATAATCCTATAGCCTATGTTTGTATATTTTTGACAATATAAATTCAACATGATTACATTTATGCACTAGCTAAGACAGGATATTTACCATCAAACTGCAATATGTAACAGTATTTATCTCAAAATCTATTCATTCAGAGGGAAAATATACTACATTTATATTTTTAATTAAACAAAAATATATTACAAGGTTTTAATATTAAAACTCACACACATCCCCAAAAACAAACACTTTGGATTTTGTTGTTGTTGTTGTGAAACATACTGGAGATTAAGTACAATTTACTCATCTTCCTCATTTCTTTATATTAATTTAGAAAGTGTGATATATAATAATAAAATCTATCAAATCAGTTTAGCAGCACGCAATTAAGTGTCACAAACACGAATAAACATTAATAAACAAAATACTATAATTTGTAGTTGATATATTTATTTATATTGGCTCAGTATGACATGAAAAGTCATGAAAATAGCTTACAAAGGCTGTGTAAAATAAAAGCATGTTCACATTAATTTATATTAAAATCATACTTTTATGGCTTCTTCCAAACTAAGAATGCACAGTAAGAAAAATCAATAAAGGCTACAGTAGGCACCAGCCTACTTCAATGTCAGGTTGTAAAGTTCCCTGACTAACCGTAACCAAATTACAGAACTAAAGCTGACATAACTGAGAAATGGCTGTCTATTAATTTTTACATTTTCAGTTCGGAGGACAGCTGAATGCAGAACTTCTCACCTTCTATTCCGGATTTATTACTGACATCTGGACACCTTGCTTAGTCTGTATTCTCTATACTAATTTTATTGAATTACTTGGTTATGTTGAGCTTGTACACGTCCTGGGTCGTGCGGCGGGACTCTGCGAGGGGCCTTTCGAAGGGCGTGGGAGAGGTGTGGCCTGGGGACAAGAGGAGCAGGGGTGGAAATGACGTAGAGAGATTTGGGGTCACGGAACACCGTGGGACCCTGTTGTCGTCCTAGAACGAGGGGAGGCACTCCTAGCATTGATGCTCTCACTCTCGACTCAGCCAAAGAGGAACTCATGCTGCCGTGACGCCAAGCGAAAGACCCATTTACTGTGAAGCAGAGAAAGAATATAGGTGTATTATTTTCAATGAATAATTCATTTTCTAGTTTTATGATTATAAGAGACAAAAGAACTATTCAAAAAGCTCATCACTTGTCAAAGGTATCCGCTGAGCACTAGTAGCTTTCATTAGAGCAACAGAAGCCTGCTGCTCTGGGTTCGACACTGCCATCTCTTCCACGTCACAGTGTTTCAGAGCTCCCGGGTCAGTCTGGACTGGCTGCAGCAGACCGTGTTCTAGAGAGGGCCACGGCCTCCGGCTTTGAAGCGGCTGGGGATGTATATACTGCATGCTGGGCTTGGCTTTTGTCGACACCTGCTGATGCATCTCAGTGTAGAGGTTCTTCTGCCTCCAAGAAATCTCTGCGATTGAGTCCAGCTGGATAGAGGAAGTAGGAGTTTTATATTCAGAGTAGGAGAGACTGAACACACAGTATTTTTACTCATTTTTTAGTTGTTTTTGTGTATGGGTCAAAGACGTCAAGATCTCCGCAGATAAAGAAATGTCCATGGAAAGCACATTAAATGTAAGTGTCCACACTTAAAGGCACTTTTTTTGGAAATAGGCTAATTTTCCAACATCCCTAGAGTAATACAGATGTGTTTTATCATTTTTGAATCCATTCAGCCGGGTCTGGTGGTCCCAAAATTAGCACAGCTTAGCATAAATCATTGAATCCGATTAGACCGTTAGCATCGCCGTACCATGAGTGAAGCAGGCGCAATGATATTACGCATGGTACGGCAGCAAAATTCCTTGATTATTACGCCGGAACGAGAGTATAGTTCCTAGTCATATCAGCCTAGAAAAT
>JAUMHR010000062.1:9893392-9922310 GCA_032361145.1 Enteromius fasciolatus | reverse complement strand
ACACTTAAGCTCTGCCCATATTTAAAAAGTAACGCAAAAGTAATATAATGCATTACTTTCCATAAAAAGTAACTAAGTAACGTAATTGGTTACTTTTTTTAGGGAGTAACGCAATATTGTAATGTATTACTTTTAAAAGTAACTTTCCCCAACACTGTTGATGTCTATGGAGGGTCAGATTTCATCAGAAATATCTTAATTTGTTTTCTGAAGAGGAACGAAGGTCTTTTGGGTTTGGAACGACATGAGGGCTAGTAATTAATGACAGAATTTTCATTTTGGGGTGAACTATCCCTTTAAAAAATTGTAACTGATTGAACCTGATTCGACTCACTCTGCGGGAAGGCACCATGTGCGAGGAAAGATGTTGTACTCCTTCGGGAAGAGCTTCAGCATACGGTTCATATTGCGTGCGAGCAAGTCCTTCCTGCAGATTTCATTCATGCCAGGAAAATGGTTGATTTTCTGTAAGGGGGAAATTTAAGCATCTTGTTAACCTAAGCGGAGCGAGTGAAATTGAACAGGACACCAAACGAGAGAAGAATGACTTCTGGCAGCAAACACCTGGTAACGTTTCATATCCATGACCCTGTCTAGTGAGACAGAGCAGTCCGTCCAAAACAGAGTCCAGTCTTCTCCTTCTGCAGCCTCTCGTAGCCCGTATCTGTTAGCAGCACGACGAACTTAAAAAAAAACACAACATGCCGTAGCATTAAAAACGTCTAGTAAAACCTTTAATATTACAGTTTATTTTGATATGTTTGGATTTAAAACCACACAGCAAAAACATACCACTCTCATATTTGCAGTTGGTGAGATTTATCCACAGTCATCTGAAAAAGAGGAAGAGGACAGAGAGACAGAACTGTGCATTGTTCAGGAGTTGTAAAAACTCTTGTTATTCTCTACACAACAGTTTGTGTTTAATGGTAACAATTCTTTACCTTCTAATTCATCTGATGATTTTTAGTGTATTTATTAATTAATTGGAGAAGAATTTGACTTTATTAAATGTAAATTAATTTATTAACTGTTACTGTTCATTGTTAATGTATGTTTTTCCATTGCACATTTTTGATTGAGTCATGGTCATTATACTTTTGCCAGTGTTACTTTATACAGCTTAAAGTGGACATTAACCTGATAAGTATTGTATTAACTAACGCCAATGTCTGCTGACAATTCAGCTTTGGCTTGACATGAAAATATTTTTAAATATACCGATATATATTTTTAAATGTAATAATATTCTACTGTATTACTATTTTACTGTTTTTGATCAAATAAATGCAACCTTGTTGAGCAAAAATAAAAAAAATATATTTTTCAAATTTGACCACCCACAAACTTTTGACTGGTAGTGTATATGAAATAGAAATGGCTTACTTCTTCTTTTTCTTTTTCTTCTTGTTGGCTGAAGGCAGAGGAAGTGGTGTGCTACAGGGTTCTGCGTGAGAGTCACTTCCCCAGCCTTCTCCCTCCACCCCTGGATCAGGCTCACACCTGAATGTTTCACTCACCGAGCGCTCCGCCGGTGTCCCCATTCTGAGAACAAACATAAAAGTTAGATGAGGACTGGGCGAGGGCTGAGAAACTTCTAGATTTAGTGAAACGCCTATGTAATAACTTATGAGCTGAAAGATCTAATACTGCTATGTGATGTCACGTCCTTAATTTGAAACTCAATCAGCCCTATCTGTAGTGTGAGAATGTAAAGGGCAAAATGTTAAGGCTTAGCATCATGTTTCTATTTCTCTTCACAGATGAGTACCCCACCTGTCAACAACATGTTTGAGGTTTTGTCGCTTAACACTTCAGCTAACACTAATTTTTTGTTTTTAAATATTTTTATGGTTCAAATAATTCGATATAATTTTTAAGCAACACCACTAACATGCATCCACTAACATTGTTCTGATCTAGTGAACTAGATCATTTTGACCAGGGCTGTCCAAACTCGGTCCTGGAGGGCCGGTGTCCTGCAGAGTTTAGCTCCAACCCTATAACAAACACACCTGAAGCAGGTAACCAAGCTCTTACTCGACATGTTAGAAACTTCCGTGCAGGTGTGTTGAGGCAAGTTGGAGCTAAACTCTGCTGGACACCAGTTTGGACAGCCCCGATCTTGACCATGACCTCTTGGCCTTAAGCTCAAATGGCTTGGAGAATGTATTAGGTGGGTAACATTTGCTCAGCAAGAAGGAGAAATAAATAATAAACACATTTCAAAGGAGAACCATTTCACCGTGAACCATTAAAGATTACAAGAAAAATAAATGATGACTTTTTGATCAAATGTAACATTTAAAACCATCAATTTACCCAATAAAATTAACACATTTTATAATTAATTCAACACTTACAGTAACTCGTGATTTCTTCCAAAGGAGAGCAGCAGTCAGATCAAAACCTTCTAAGATGGAAAATTCTCCTGCCCACACCACTTAGCTTTATTTGTCCAGTGGAAGGCTATCATCCTCCCTGCAGCGAGCTGTCTTCTGGGTTCTGGCACGTAATACCTGACAAAAAGGAACAAATTCGCCTCTTCTGTGATGGGTGGCCTAACTTGGATATACTTACATACTGACATGCTGAAACCTCAAGATCAAGTGACCTATTAGAAACACAGGAGACCTAAACCTGATACATGAACATGAAAATGAAGGCCAGGAGGCGAGCAAGAATCAGAGAAGAAAGACAATCCCTACTTGTCAAACGTGATGGGAAAAGTGGTTGGTCGGTGGAACAAACAAGCATATATATAAAGAAGTTGTTGGTAACACTACACTAGGATCTGCAACAATGCAATAAGATGAAGTAGCTGTCGATGTAATAAAGACGTACAAACTCTTCATAATTATATGTTTCTTGAAAATATCAAAATCCTTTATCGTTAAAAATTATTAAATAAAACAGAAAATGTGGATTATCAGATGAATAAGAAAACAGAAAGCACTTTTTACCCCCTAGTCCACCCCGAAATATCCTGTGACATTGAACACTCACACTGTAAACGTGGCACTTTATAACAAATTATAGATATTTTAGAACAAGTTCCATTCTTTAAATAATTATCTTACTTCTCATAACATGTTATTTTTGAACTTCCTTTTTGCCGTGTTGAGACCCAGGCTAAACCAAAATAATGGCGCACTTGATTCCCTCGCGTCGCAAGTCAGTGCACGACTTTCCCTGTACAATTGCCATGGCAACAGAACGCGTTTCAGAAGCAGATTAGCCGCTAGCTGGCTAATATTCTTAAATAAATCCGGCGCACAAGTGTCCAGAGGAATTAATGTACACACCTGTTGCTGTCCTGGTCAAAAAAAGCAATCGTTTCAGCGGGGAGCAAGTTCGCGGATTTTCACGGCTGATTAGGAGGAAATGTCAGCGGATTTTCTCATGCTTACAATGTTGCCAAGTGCTCTGAAAACGAAATGAGAGCACGAGGTCAGGGGAACACAGAGCCGTCCAATCTCACTTCACGCTGGTAAATACTTGATCCCTTATTGGTTATCACTCTGGTAATGCCAATCTGGATCATCAATCCTGTTCTAGTCTTGTTGATACTGAATGAACCGTCGCCATACAAACGGAAGAAGATACATTACTCATAGATTATACTTGGTAAATTGGCTAGCGGGACGTTAACTCAATATACTGAGGTAATTATGCACTTTTTTTTTTACAATAACAACAAGGGACACAAACAATTTGTTACATGTGCTGTAAAAGACCCACTCATTGTTGATTAAGAAATTTGTCCTTAAAGTAATTTACAATTTGATTAAGTACGATGACATCAACAAAGACGGGTGTATTTTTGGTCTTTTTATTCAACTTACATTTTTGTTTCAATCTTTCAAGTAAAACAATGTGGAATTACAAGGGAACATAAGGAATGTAACAAATTAGAATAGAGACAAATCAAAATGAAAATAAGACCATCACCATATTCTACTAAATACCCCTCACACATCTTTCTGTCCAAAAAGGGCAAAGAAAGCTATCTTACAACTCACTTGACTGCCAATGTTCAGCAAAAAAAAAAGAAAAATAGAGACGATATATCTCTTAAGAAGTTTTTTCAGGTGTTTCCTACCCACCCAGCATCGGTCTATTCATACTGAGGACCAACACTCCAGAAATTATAAATAGCTGACAGTAGCAAATTTCACTGGAGATTTCAGTTTTGTTTGCACATAAACAGAAATGGTGTTGTTACAATGAAGGGTGGAAGAGCTTATAACACTATAGATGACCAAACTTCTATACTTTAACATGGATCCTTGTATGGATCAACAGGCACTCTCATTTTATTAAACTCATTTAGATTCTGTTTGTGAATACAATTTAATGTGGAAAGATAATCACAATGACTAACACTTTGGGAAAGAGAGAAGAAAAATAGCAAGATGTCTCCCATTTCTGTACTGCTATAAAGCAAATGACAAGCAAATTTCAAGATTCATCACAAGCTCAAGAGATACACTTACTTTAGAGCTTACAAAATGCAGTGAGGTACCAGTAAAGATGTACTGACAAATCGAGAGAAAAAAAAAAAAAAAGACTAAGCCACAACGCAATCCTCCAATGTCTGGGACATTTCAGATGTGCAAATGGGGAAAAGCAGGCAGCAGCAGAATTTAAAAGTAATGGACTGAGAAACATTACACAAGACAGGTGATCTAAGCAAACAGTAACTCCAGCATGGTGCAGAAAAAAAAATAAAAGAAAAATAATTTTTTTTTTTTTTTTTTTTTAATAGACCTTCCCTCTCGTCTTCATACCCTGGAAGATATAGAAGATATTTTCGTAATTTATCAACTGACTTGAAACAAACAATAGTCAAAACAGCTGACAAACATTATCCAGAATGCAACAGTCTAAAAACTTTACAAGTGTACAATCCCCACTAAATCATTTCAATGTAGCATTAATGAACTTCTTCCTCATCAATACCATTTGCAGCACTAGTAAACTCTGTAAAAAGTGTACAATCTATGCGACCAATCTTTTAACACATACTTCACATAGTATTTCCAGTCTTTCAGTCTTTATGATTACAGTACATAGTGTGAACAAATAATAAATCTTGCCTCTTGCCCAGCTACTTTGAAGTTCCAAAGTCTTTGTGGAAGGATAAAATATTTCCCAGGTTTTCACTCAAATTATTAGGACATTTTTAAATAGGTGACCAAATCTGCATCTTTGTCCTGCATCTATATCCCATTCCACATTATAAATGGCTTGACTTAAGATAGCTGAGAGGGCAAAGGCGAGGTCAGATCTAATCACGATGTGCAAAAGATCCCTCTTCTCTCGTCTTCACAGCTAAACCATGGCCTTTAAATTAAACTGATCCACTTTCCACCAAAAAAATAAAAAAATCTGCATTTGCTCCTCACTGAAGTTGATGCCTCACTCCTTGTTGAAACCTAAAGACAACTTCTCTGCTCCCTATCACGTCTTGGAGTGCCGGTTTTGGGTGGACGAAGAACGTGTGTTGCTAGCTGGAGTACGTGCCTGAGCCGCTGCCAATGCAGCTACGCTCCTAAGAACCCTGTCTGGAGTCCCATCGCTGGATCCAGCACTCAGTTCAGGTTTGTCCTGCTTGTGGGACCTCCTCTCTTTCCTGCTCTCCCTGCCTCCATCACGCTTATGCCGAATACTTTTGCCTCTCTCTGTATCACTACCAGAGGATGCTGCCCTGGAACGGGAGCGGGTGGGTTCTGTACTCTGCGAGCTCAAACTGTGGGTGCGCTGGCTGCTGTTGCTGCTACTCCGACTTCTGCTGCTGCCTGCTCCTCTTTCGCTGCTTATACTACTGCAGACACTGTGACCTCCAGAAGACCTGGACTCTCGGTTTTCATCTTCGCCTTCTTCCTTTTGATCAGATGACTTTTTCTTTTCTTCTTTTTTAACCCTTTCTGTTTCCAAAGGTGGAACAAGGCTGCCCGGTCGCTGCCGAGTGGATCGAGAAGAAGAAGAGGACTGTGGTGATTCAGTTGACTGAATGGGAGTTTGCCTGCCACTCCCTGCTTTACTGTTAGACATCTTGGGTGAGTCCTGTCCCGTTTTCCCCTTGGGTTTACTGCTTTTTTCAGAGGACAGTGGTTTGTTTTGTTGTGCTGCTGTCTTACTTCTGGGGCTGGGTGTGTCTGGTCCTCTTCCCCTCATTGCCAAGAGCTTGGCAGCAGCATTAAGGGCTGAGCAGCGTTTGCCCAGTACCTCAGGTTCAGGGGAGACTAAAGTGTTGGGTTGTGGGCCAGTAGATTTCCGGGTTACTCTTGAACATGTTTCTCCACTGGACTCCCCTTCTGTGGTATTGGTGGTTTTATCCATCTTGTCTGACCTCCCCCTCGGTCTCTTACTGCTCTCATCATTTTTAGCAATCATGCCATCTTTCTCCAACTTCTTTTGAGCTGATCTTGTTAAACATCTTGTCATGCTATTAGAGTCCTCAGAGTCTGAAGATGAGGACGAGTTGGACTGATGCTTTTTGTCCGACTCTTCTTCAGTTTTCTCTTTCTCAGACTTTGTATCTTCCCGTTTCCTTTTTGTAGGCCTCCTACTCTCTTCAGCCTTTTTGGATCGGGATGATCTTGTACCACAGGAGGATACAGAAGATGGGGAAGAGGAACGGACTGACTCCTGGCTGCTTTGCCTACTGAGGATTCGTTTTTTGGCTAAAGTTCTGGTCTCTTTTTCCTCTTTTGAATCTTCTTCTGATGGCTTATCAGGTCCTTCACTCTTAGGGTCATCATGGGACTCGATATCTGAATTTGATGAGGCAACTCCTGAGGCACCAGGTTCCTTTGGCAAACTATCCAATTTCCTTGTTTTTGGCTGAGATGAGTTGCTAAGTTTTTCTCTTACATTATTCTCAGCAAGACTGTCTATTTCCATTTTGTCTGTCTCATCAGTCTCAACCTCTTCTTCAGTTACAACCTCCTCCTTGGGTGAATGTTGGCCTTCGTAATTATCAGCCATGGTCTCCACTGGCATGTTTTTGGACTGAGAAGAATCTGCATCTGTATTGGATATGGACAAAGAATCTGTTGTTATCTGATCAGCGGTGGACGGAGATTGAGAAGAGACCAAAGACATTTTTTGGCATTCAAGTGCTGAATCTGTTGCTGCTTCAATGTCTGTAGTTTGAGTTTGTGAGGGTGGAACAGAAGTTTGATCAGACACAGGTGTGGACTGTTCGACTGCTGACACAGTCAGTGTAACAGACGGTTCTGGAACCTCCAATTTAGATGAGGATGAATCTTGCTTAATCCCAGAGGTCAAAGCAGGTGAAGGCTGGGCGGATGACTGATGAGTGGGAGTAAGAGATGCAGCTATATTGCACACATGTTCTACAGAGTTTTGTGGGGAGTCTTCAGTTGTTCTTTGTAAGGGTAGTGGAGTGGCTTGGGTTAATATATTAGAGTACTGCAAATTACCTTTTTCTGTGAGTGAATCTTCCTGGATTTCTACAGCAGTCACTGAGACATTTGAAGGTTCTAAAGATGGTGTCATTTCACTGGTCTCAAAACGTACAGGTGTATAGGCAAGTTCCTCTTCATGGATGGAGACATTGCAAATGGGAGGCTCTCTGATAGGACTTGGAGGATGTAGTGTAGAGGAAGAAGCTGTACAAGTCTGAGAGATTGCTTCTGCAGACGTGCAGTGTGATAAAGTTTCAAGTGTATTGGCTTCAGAGTCAATGCATGCATTTACAGGGTTCAGAGAGTGAGTTTCACCATGTGAGTCACAAAGTTCTGATGTAGGCAATGACATGTCTGTATGCATAGAGGAGAGTAAAACAGATGTAGTTTTTTTATTAGTTTCAGAATCTGGTTTAGGAGATGACGATACTTCAGCAGCATTTGAGGGTGAAGTGGGGTTGAGTGGAGAGCTTATTGGTGAAATATTAGTGACAGCAGGCAAAGTCACAGGCATAACATTGGACCTTAACAAATTAGGCTCTTGGGAGGGAGGAGCACATGTAGAAGGAGAAGATGGGGATGAGCTGTTAGTTGTGGTGGAATCTTTACGGGGACGACCTCTTTTCCGTTTTGGTGAGTGAGAGGGACTCTGCTCAGGACTTGTTTTCTGTGTTACTGGTGTCTTGTCTTCTGGCAGCTCTAGTGCCCGTGGAGGTGTTTTAGGTGGTCTGCCCCTCTTGCGCTTCACAGAGTCATTTGGAGCAGCACTATCCTTGTCTAAATTAGTTTCTGGTTTCTTTGGTGATAAAGCAGATCTCCGATCCAGCCCTCTACCTCTTCCTAAAAACTGCTCTCCTAACTGTGCAGCCATTCGAGACTCTGTCTCAAGCCTTCGGCGTACTGGTAAGTTTCGTAGGACAGGCATATCTGGTGAATGGTGTGTCGGGGAATAGGGGTGGTGCCCTCTCCCTGGGCTACTATGTAATGGAGAGGAGGCCCGATCCTGATCTTGTGTTTGTGGTGGTGGTGGTGGTGGAGGTGGCGGGGAAGAAGCTAAGGATATGGGCATTGACTTGGGAGGAGAGTCCTTAAGAGGTTGGCTTCCACCATCAGACAGCTGAGAGCCTGGGTCTGGAACTGGCTCAGCATGTTCAGTTTCCTCGGATGAACCCTCAGTGTGTGCCCCTCCACTTCCACTCAAGCCTCTCCGTCTCCGTTTGGGCTCTTTCTCCTCCACCACTGTGACCAGACGACCTGGCAGCTTTCGAAGGACCTTGGCTGATGGAGAATCTTCTGGAAGCCCTTTGAGGATTTCCCTTTCAGCTGACTGCCGCTTTCGTGGAGAGCGCGAGTTAGGTGATGCTAGAGTCGGAGAAAGAGGGAGCTGACCATCCTGTTCTGAGTGATGTTCAGGAGAACAGATGGAGTCTGATGACGAAGAGGTTCTCCCATCTCTCCTGCTACACTGTACAGTTTCAGACAGTGCCTCTTCCCCATGCTCTTCTCCGTCCTCTCTGCATGCAGTAGAGGAGGAGGACTGATGGCCACTAGAGTTTTTGTCCATTGCAGGAGATGCAGCAGCTGAAGGCACAGAGCTTGATGGGGAGATGGGCTGGTGGTGAGGGGATGGCACATATCTAATTTTTGGGTCCAAACCCCGCATAGCAGGTGACAAACTTGTAGAATCTGAGAGCTGCTGGTTGGTTTGAACTGTCTGGTTTTCTGATGATGTTAGGGACACAGATTCTTTTGTTGTCCCTCGCCCTTTTGGACCACTGCGAAGCTTCTCAGGCACTTCTCTGTGTTGGGGTGACTTTTGCGTTGACCCAGGTGTTTGGCTCATACTGCGTTCAGAGTTCATACACGCCCCCCGCTTGCCTCTCTCTGGGGATTGCTGGGTTAGGGATATATCGTCAGCAGGTGTCCCTCTGAGCCTTCCACTGACCCTCGTAGAAGGAGCACCTTTCTCTTTGTGTTTGCGAGGGCGACGGGTTGGAGTAGGTTCCTCAGTATTGGGAGGTATGGAATCGTCTTCATCACTGTCGGATGACTGATGCAGTTTCAAACCTTCTTCCTTTGCCTGATCCAACCCTTTCCTTGCAGCCTCAACCTGCTCCTGTAAAGTCATGAGAGAGATGTTGTGGGTATAAGGTGTATTCTCCCAGAAAGTTGTCAAAGTTTGGTTACTGGTTTAATTGTTACCTCTGCCTGCTTCAGCTCCTCTTTGCAAATATCTTCAAGGGAAGCCTCAAGGAAATTCATAGCGTATCGTTCGATGGGAGTAAGCTATTAAAAATAGGGCAATTGAAATGGTGTGAAAAATGGTTTAAGTGATGCATCCACTAAAAATAACATTGAATTAATCCTTCTATATAGGAAAACCATTAATATCATAACTACCTGTTCAACTAGGGCAGCAATTTCCTGCTCAGCTTTGGAGAGCTCCTCCTCTTCCTGGTCTCTGCTGTCACCATCATCCAGAGGGATGTTTTCATTAAACTCTGCAAGCTCAGCCACCTGCTCAGCCTTGGCTTGAGATGCAGCCACTATATCCTCTTCATCCTCAGCACGACACAGGGCCTAGTTTTAAGAACACATCGAAAAAAATATATATAAATTGGTTCGTACCAAATGGAACAAATTCCTTGTAAACAAATGGACACATGCAATACTCCAAATGGATTATTCAAAATTACCTGTTCCAAAATAGTGGTTTGTTGTTTATTTATGGACTCTTCATCATCTGACTGAGGCACACTTAATTCAGCCTCTTTCTTCTCTCCCTCTGTCACATCAAACAACTCCCTTATAGTTTGCTGTTGGAATGAAACAATGGGGGAAATCAATCCTTCTATAATTAAATCCAGACTAAGCTTTTACAACGAAAAAAAAAAAAAAAGTCAAAATAAGCCATACCTGCTTGAAAAAGGCAGTGGTAAAGTTTCCACCTTCAATTGCCATATCTCCCAACATCCTCTTTTGATTGGCTTTTTTCAAAATATTTTCTTCAACTGTGCGCTCGCTGATTAGCCTTAACAAATATTTTAAATGTCAATGTGCTCCCATCATCTGTACAATGTCAAGCATTAAAAAAAAAGTAACTTTTTCTTTACCTATAGATGTGAACATCTCTTGTCTGTCCAATTCTGTGGCACCGGTCCTGAGCTTGGGCATCCATGGTTGGGTTCCAGTCACTGTCATAGAACACCACTGTATCAGCCCCAGTCAGGTTAACACCAACACCTCCACTGCGGGTGGAAAGGATGAAGCAGAATATGCGACGGTCTGCATTGAAACGCTCCATCAAAGCCTGAAAAGTAGACAAACATCCCAATAATGTCACATCTGAGAGAATGGATTTCACTAGAGTACGGGGACTAGTATTTTACCTGTCTCTGTTCCACACGTGTACTTCCATCCAACCGCAGGTAGATGTGCCCGTGGTAGTTGAGAAACTGCTCAAGAATATCCAGCATTCGTGTCATCTGAGTGAAAATGAGGACTCTGTGTGTTCCTGCCTTCAACTTTCTAAGCAGGAGGTGGAGCGTCTGCAGCTTGCCTGCACACATAAACAGCCATAATATGGTTTCTTCCATTATTTAGTATGTATAAACATGGTAAATCTAAAGACTGAAATCTCTAAATGCACACTGCACTGGGATCACAGTACTTACCACAGTCATACTGAATAAGCCTCAAGTCAGGGAAATGTGTCCTCATGTTACACTGGATGCGATGGAGCATGCTTGTACGTGGGGAGACATGGGTAGACAGAACAGAGGAGAAATGGCCTTGCTGGTGTCTGAGGGAGGGAGGTGGATGGCAGGTGTGTATGGTAATAGGCTTTGCTTCCACTGGAGGAATGACAAAAGTGAACCTGTAGAATGAGAGCACGCATTTAAGTGTGACACACTATTTACAGCTGAAATTATTGTATTCATTCTAAATTGAAGTTTAAGCAATACCTGTCTATGATATCAGAGAGAAGTTGAAGCCTTTTCTCTGAGTTGTGGATGACTTCTTTCAGGGCTTGGCTCTTTTCCAGGAAGCTACTGCTATGTTGTGATTGAGCAGTAAGGCAGGAGCTATAACCTGAGTAACTCCAGTTGTTTATAACAGAACGTGGCGGAGATGGACAAGGGCCTGGGAGGAAGGTCAGAAAGTCCAGGACCTCACGGCCATACACAGGCTTAGCATTGCAGTGTAGCTCATTGATGCGGATGATTTGAGCGATTCGGCTGTCTCGCTGATCCTTTCGGCTGTCTGCAAGCCATGACTGTTAAAACAAAAGTAACAAATATATAAAGAGTAGACACAGACAAACAACTGAGGAAATTATATACAAAAAATAAGACCTAAAATACTGTGCAAATTTTCTCTGGCTTAAATGCACTATGATGGAGTTAACAAATACATTCATAACATTAAATGACATTAAAACATTCATAAAACCTCCTCTTTCAGCACTTGTTAGCCCTCACCAGTTTTATAAAATGCTAAAACAAAAGTGGCCGTGGTGCGCTGTGGAAGAAGGAGAAAGGGAGAGCCGGAAAATGCACACAGCTTGGGATTCAGACAGTTTTCACTCTCATTCAGTAAATGCACATTCATTTGAACTCTGTCTCTGAATGCGCTGTTGCACGTCTGATAATTTATTTATTAATAACTTACTTATTTAGCCGCCTTAATATAGAGTTGAATTTGAAGAGTTGAGTGGTAAAAAACGATTGTTAATGACTTGCGTTTTTGCCAATTGTTTTTGTCGAACTCTTATTACAAAGCAAAAACAAACACTCGCCTCTCACCCATAAACATTTATCTCAGTTAATGTATGCAATCTTACAGTCTGAAGAATGAGCGCCTGTCATAGCAAATTCAAAAGCCGTTTCTTCGACACATGTGGTTTTGAATAATTGAGTGAAGCGTCTTCCCATAGGATAAGAACATGCAGTCTCATGAATGATCAAATAGACACTGACGTCTCATCGATGTACTATAGTCTATTGCCACGTCACAAATTGTGACATCACCACAATAAAGATTTAAAACCTGAAAGATGAAAAAAGTACAAAAAAGCTTGAAATTCACCATTTTTGTCCAACAGTTAAAATGATTGGATGGCAGCATTGTCTATGATGTGCAACAAACCGCTCTGTCAAAATCTCAGAAGTAGTAGTCTGGGGTTTCATAACAATGTTCTGCATACTTTCAGAATTAAAAAAAAAATCAATTTAACACTCCATTTATTACCATGTAGAAGGGGGATCGTGGTGGAGGTGGCGGCTGAACACGGGGACGCTGAGATGTTGACCCGCTGCTCTGAGATGAGGATGCAGGCTTAGGAGTGCTCATGCGCAAAGTAATCACATCATTACCACTGTCCTCACGCACTGATGATGAATTTGGCTTTGTTACTGAAAAGTACAATGTATTAAATGCATGATTATTCTACTTGATTTTCTTTTTTGTTTTAACTTTTCAACTATTTTGCTTTAACTTCTATCATGTAAACTCTTAAAAACAACATCTTGGCTCAATTTACCTGGTGGTTCTGGGGCTGGTGGTGGTGGTCCCTGTACTACTCTCAATACAGGGCGAGTAGGTGGAGTTTGGGAGGAAGCAACAGTACGGGGTGGAGCAGCATAAACCGGAGGCCGTTGTGGAGGCTGTGGAGCAGTGGGTGCTCTAAGAACAGGGCTTGGAGTGCCATGTGGGTGAAGGGTGACTGATTGAGGAGGAGCAGGACGAGGAGACGGAGGCACAGCCAGAGTCGGGATTGACCCTCCTTCTTTACTTGGTGCCTGGCGTACAACAATCTTTACAATTCCAGGTCTACTAACCATGGATGTTGGGACTGCAATTATAAACAAAGAGTGTTTAGAAACTACAAGTCTTTCACCTAGAAAGAAGGTTAAGTTAGACTGGGCACCAGACTATGGATTACAGTAGCAGAGCTATCAAAAAAAGGTCCAGCACTATTAAATAAACTACCGTTTAAAAGTTTGGGGTTAGTATGATTTTTATTATGTAAAATGTTTTTGACAGAAGTCTTCTATTCTCTGAAAACTACATTCATTTAAAAGGGGTCATATGACATTGCTGTCTACATGTGTTTACATGGTTAATTAAGGTGTATTTTCCACATACTCACACCTTATTGTTGCTCCTCTCTGCTCTGCCTTTCTATAACATGTTGATTGTTACATAGCTCATTGTTCTGAAAAATGCAGTGTGATCTGATTGCCCAACTAACCAGTGCATTATGATTGGCTGAATACCTCTAGTGTTCAATGGAAATGTTACACCCCTTTCCATATTTGGAAAAGAAGACTTTATGGCAGTGGCAGCAAGAATAGCACAGCGAGAAAATATATATAAATAAAAAACGTTACACCAACTGTCTTTGTGTATATACTTGGGCGGTGTTATGCAAATCTTCCCACACAGTGACGTAGATCTGTGGGGTTGTTTTAATAGATTAGCTGTATGGGTTTAAGACAATCTTTGCAGATCTTATATATTATTAACGACCAGCTTGTAACATTTCAAAGACTAAGGAAAATCACGTGACCTGACCCCTTTAATAAAAGTAATGGAAAATATTACTAATATTCAAAATAACTTTAATTTATTTTGAAATGCAATTTATTTATTTGATGGCAAAGTGACCAATAATGCAGCCTTCTCATATGATCCTTAAGATATCATTTTGTGCATAATTGCTAAATTTCTTTTTTTTTTAATGAAAAAATATTATCCCCAAACCTTTTAAACTGTAGAGAAATTTAGTCTTAACTCTGGAGAAACATGGACAATTACAAATTCACAAATTAAATTGGCATACATTACACTTAAAGGAACAGAATAAAACAGAAAACTATACACTTCATGAACAAGTATATAAAATGAAAAACAAACCCAACCATATCAAACCTCATGTGCATCGTACAACATTTGTCTTAAAATGTGCAGTCATGTTTGCATATCGTGATACCTTCATTCAACAAGACCTATTGAGTTAGTAGCCAACAAACATTAAGTGGTCACATGCAGTTAAAAAAAAGAAAAGAAAAAAGAACCCATGCCAGAATACCCATGCACATGCTCTGCTGAGTAACAGGTAGTTTGGTACCCAGGATACAGGCTGTACCCATACAAGGATGAACTCAAGGACAGCACCAGTACCTTGAGTAGCGGTGAAAGGTACTGCTAGTCCAGAGCAGGTTGGGATTGTGCTGGTTGGGTGGGGATTTGCTGAGCTGCTACCTGACTGACTAACTGTGTGAAGAACTGCCACCTGAGCTGGCTGACTAATAAGGTGGTGTTGCCCACTACTGGAAACCAGATGCATTACATTTCCTAAAGGGCACAACCATAGAAGAAAGTGTTAGGCCATAGACCACACCGAACACTCAAAGAAAGACTGAAGGCGTGCAGGAAAAGGCGAAACCTGTCCATAGCAGGTAGTGGATTATTTACACAAGCAGATTATTCATCTATTTATGTGGAAAGCAGTGGATACCTTGGATGGGTCGTGGCTGAGGAACAGGAACCTGGTGCAAGGGAGTCCCAGAGAGTGTGAGCTTGTTGCCCTGTAGCTGGAAGGTGACCGGTTTACTCCCCTGAGAGGACGACACTGGTCGACCAGCCAGGGAGGCCAGCTGAGCGATACTCACAACTTCTCCGGCTTTGACAAATCAAAGAAAATAATTTTACTTCATTAAACCTAACTAAGTTTACCTGAGTAAACCTAACTGTTTATCGCTATGAAACAATGAAGTGTGGTAAAATTAACTTACATGGCAAACGAGCCTGCATATCTGGGCTGAGCAGGACCCTCTGAGTCATAATGTTGCTTGTTGGTTGAGGGGGAGCGGACACAGTTGTGACATTGGATGGTCCTGAGGGGCGTAGAGTCACTGGTTGGGGGGCTGGAGGCCTGATTGCAGGTGCAGTAGGGACAATGCTAGGAGCCACTGGAGCTCTTGGAGCAGTGACAGGTGTAACAGGACAAACTGAAATGAGAGTAAAAATGTTTACTCGTGCTGTTGTCATCATGTGAGTGACACCTGCTAATTATGATGTAAGACTTGGCCCCATGAACTGACCTTGAGGTGCCGGCTGTGAGGGAGGTGGGGGAGGCGTGACCTCTGTAATTAAAGGCTTTGGAGTCTGAACATCAGTGGTGGTAGGACACACAGGACGAGGACTGTTTGCTGTTAAACGTCCATCAGATTTAGGAAGAGGCTGAAGCATCCTGCAGAAAAAAAACAAGTACATTTTCTAAACCTTTATTTTAAAACCAAATTTGGCCTTATCAATATTCAATATATTATTCGCCACTATTGTGTGTTTGACTATTTCGAACAACATACCTGTTGACTTTCATGCGAACAGGCTTTGGTCTCGGCAGAGGATCAGGGGACTCCATGATCTCCTGAATAAGCTGATGTGTCACTTTCCTCTGAGGCAAGAAAACATCTGCCTGGTATCTAGTCACACGCTGCTCCAGACCAACCAGGTCAAACATAAACATGTCACAGCGCTTTGTGGGGGGGGAAGATAGATGACATTTTTTTATTAACCTTCATTGAGGGCCCAGAAAAGAAAATCAGATTTGAACAAAGAAAACATCTGAAACTTCCAGATAACACAAATGTGTAAAAATGTGTCAACCAATAGATATTTGACCATTACCACTTCACCATAAATGCCCATGTAACATTCATGTAATCAGTAGACAAGGCCACTTAATATACACATGGTAACAATAAAAAAATATATAAAAAATGAATACAGAGCAAGTCTTTATTTATATAGTGCTTAGCCCTGCCCACCCTTATCCCCAGAGAGAATCATTACCATTATTCCTAAATAAATCAGAGTACTGAGTATCTCAAATACTTCAAACTCAATTAAATATATTTGCCAGCTAATCACATGTCTGAAATTGCCCCCTAAATCACTCTTCATTATTACTAATATAGTCCATTCAATGACTGAGTGAAAACAAATGAGTAAATACAGAAACTTGGAGTGCTTGGGGTTTCTATATCGGCTATTTGGTACATTATTTATGCAGTTGTTTTGGCAGGGGATTGTGGGATTGAATGCATGCAGTCTATAAAGTCCACTAACATTTTAGTTAGATAAAGCACTAAATAAGAGTATCATGCAAGTGTTTTGAGGTAGGTTGTATTTAAACAAAGCAGGACAATTACCCTCCAGGAACAGGATTGAACACTCCAATACAGATGAACAAGCACACAGGATAGTAAAGTTTTGGAAATTGCTGGTAGTTTTCACCATTTACCTCAAAAGGTGAGGTCTCAAGAGCACGCTGAACCAGTGAAGCAGTAGAGTAGATGATGGCCTTTGTGATGAAGGGGGATTGTATGGGCCTCGGATCAAACAGGTTGGGGTGATTGCACACTTTTCGCAGCTGCATCAGGATGTTGATCACAGACATGAAATGGCCGCTGGCTAAAGTCTCTCGAGTCCTGGGAGAACATGGTATGGGACACAAAAAACATGAACAATGAGAAGAAAAAAAAACACCCTAATACCTGAAGTAAATTATACAATCAATTATCATTCAAGGATGAGTTTAGAAGTTATTATCAACAATTGATAAATGCATTTTTTTCCCTTCCTCAACCCCACCCTTGTCTGTTTGCCCTGGTTACTCACGAGGCCTGGGCCATGAAGTCATCATAGAGAAAACGCTGTCTTTTGGAGAGTCGACAGCGCACAACATGCTCATATTTTTTTGGCATTTGTTTCTCCACATCTGCTTTGATTCTTCGCAGCAAAAAGGGTCTTAGCACCTATAGAGATGTAGGAAATGTACGTTATGTACGTAAAGCCAAAAGGCTAAATGCTTCCCTATATCACAAATAAAGTCAGAAATCATAAGAGAAATGTGTTTCATATGTGCAGCAAATTATATAAAAATGTAATGTAATTAGACTGGTACTACCTTGTGAAGTCTTTTGACCAAGCCCTCATTGTATTCTTGGCTCCCTTCAATCATTCCAGTGAGTGGGTTTGAGAACCACTCCTTGAACTCACGATGGGACTGGAAAACATGCGGCATGAGGAAGTGCATAAGAGACCACAGCTCCATTAGACTGTTCTGGAGAGGGGTACCCGTGAGCAACAATCTCCTCTGGCTGCATGGAAGAAGGAAAATTTAATAAAAGAAATGAATCAAACAAATGTCTAGGACCTACCAGTGATCAAAACTTTCATAGAAATGAATGTATACAAGAACCTGTTGAAATTGAGCAGGCTTTGCCAGCGCTGGGACTTGAAGTTCTTGATGTTCTGGGCTTCATCCAAAATGAGGTACCTCCAAGACTTGCGCCTAAAAGCTTGATGATCTTGCAGTACTAGCTTATACGAGGTGATGCAGACATGGAAAGCATTGGGTTTGGTCCAGCCCTATCAAAAATAAGAAGGAATGAAAATCAATTATAAAATCATGGATTAAAAGAATACACAATTGATTTAAAAGATTTTTGTTTTTATAATCTCTTTTTTTTGTAATAATAATAATAATAAAATTGTATTCATTACTTGTCTCTTGAGTTTGCGCTCCTTCTGGCTACCATAGTAGGTGAGGATTTTGAATCCTGGGCACCAACGTTTCAACTCCATCTCCCAGTTGAGCATTACACTGGTGGGCACAATGATCAGATGTGGACCCCAGTTACCTGTAAAAGCAAAAAGCAAGAAAATGTACTGCACTATATCCATTATATTTTTAACAAATCATAAGGAAAGGAGTACTTATGTGGACTTACCCTTTACACATGCTAGATGAGCTAACAAAGCAATGGTCTGGATGGTTTTTCCAAGCCCCATTTCATCTGCAAGTATGCCATTGAGTTTCTTCTCATTCATGGTGACCAACCAGTCCAGTCCAATGTGCTGGTACTCACGCAACGTACCATGAAGCAGGAATGGAATTGGTGTTTTGACCTTGGGTTAAAAAAGAAACCACAAAAGTGCAGTTAACGATAAACAGAAATAGCGTTAGCCAGTGTTTCTGAGGGTTTGTGTGTTGCTACCTTTGTTGTTGCCAGTGTATATCCCTTAGGTTGAAGGCTCTCGGCAGTAGCAGCAATGTGGCTGATTTCTTTCTTAGGTCGGGGAGATGTTGGTACAGTAGGACTATGGTCTCCCTCTCTCAGCAGAACCTCCATTCCCTCTCCTCCACCATCGTCATCCTCATTTTCACTCTCCTGCACATCCTCGTCCTCCTCTTCTTCTTCACTGTCTACAGCCACTTTGGAATCTGAATATTGAATAGATCACAGATGACGTGTGATATTTGGTCACTTCATTCAACAGTTAATAATTTTCAGTGACTATCATCATAAACTTCAGCTCACCTGAGGAGGAGCCACTATCAGCAGCACTGTCCTCTCCCTCAGTCTCTTCCTCCGCTTCCTCCTCAGTTCCCTCCGATTCCTCTGAGGAGTCCGGTGACGCTGAGGGCTCCTCAAAATCAGAATTATACGCTCCTCTGTACTTCTCTAACAGCTCTTCCATGCTCATCTCCCCTGTGAAACAAAGAAACCACAAATCACAATATGACCTTTTACTGGTTGCTTTTCAAATTTCTGTTCATCAATAATACATTTTACAGACACCAAAAACTTTGAACATTTGTGTTTATATATGAATAATATATAAATATCACTGCTATGCCTAAAAAAAATTACCCTCTTTAGCAAGATCATCAAGTTCTTCTGCATGGTCTCCATCCCCTTCAATAACTTCCTGAGCTGCAATGGTGTCTTCTTCATCTTCCGCTGAAGAGAAGAATATAGTAACATAAGTTGCCATTCAAATCAGTAGGATTCCAAAGTTAAGTGTCTAAATAAAACTCTACTAACCATCTTCTTCATTGGCACTGAATTCTTTGTCTTCCTCTTCAACTGTAGAAGATGAAGTATCTGAGGCTTCCTCTTCTGATTCAACGTCCTGGGAAATTAAAAATAAGTAATATTTAAATATATTAAAACTGAAAAACAAAACACCATGCTGAAACAATCTCGATAGACCACATTACTTGGATAGTCCAGACAGTGACATAATGGTTGTTTAAAACCAAATGTTTTGTAGCTGATCCTGCAAAGATTGCTGTACCTGGGGGAGAGTTAAAGTACTGAGCAGCTGGTCTAGGGGCAGAGTGCCCTCCTCCCTTAGTAACTCTATCTCTCGTCTCTGTGTCTCTGCATCATTCCCTTCTTGCTGCTCCTCTACTTCTATGGTCTCTTCATCATCTTCCTCCTCACAAGGTGGCTCAAAGTCTCTATCTGCAGCAGAAAATGGAAAATTTTGAGGTGTAATCTATGTGAAAACAAGAACTTCCTGGAAAATGTGTTAAAAAATGTAGCAAACCCTATTGCCACAGAAACAAGACTAGATTATTTGATTCGATCAATAAAGATATTTCTGCATCTGCATGTATACAAAAAAGCCCTACAGTATTTGGACACTTCAGTAACACTGAAAAAAAAATCTATGAATACAATTACATTAGATAACAAAACAAAAAGAACACAAGCTTAACATAAGAAAAAACAGGTTTGCTAGGTTCTGAATTTAACATTAAAATTAGGAATGCATTTGGACTCGATCTGGTCCCTGTGGTGAACTGAATTCATCCACTAAACACAATTAATCTAGCACAATTTATTAGCAGATCCCACTTGGTTTGATATTTTGTTGTAGGTTATTTATCAATGACATATATATTGTGTTGTGTAAGTGTCCAAATACTTTCTGGGGCGTTTGCTCAATCACTTCCATCTGAACAACAACAGTAAAAAAAGTTAGTCCTCACCATCCTCGTCAGCAGCATTTAGCTGTGATTGTTTGGAGACAGCTGCAGTGTCGGAACTGTGTACAGGAGCAGCCTGCAGGGACTGACTTAACATGTCTGAGTAACGCTCTGTCTGACCCACAATGAAATCAAGCTGGAGATCAAGAGCCTTCTTCCGCTTCTCTTCCAGTCTGGACTGTTGTTTATACTGGACCACCTGTGCACAGCAACGAGTGGGAAAGAGTTTAAAGTGTGAATCATGGATAGTTTTTGGTGCTATAGAGATTTTAACCAAAAAAAAAATAAAACAGTAAAAAGTCACCTTCTCAACACTGCTCCAGAAGGCACGGACCTCCTTGGCAATAGAAGAAGCAACTCTTCTCAGTTTGGCCTGCTCTTCACGTTTCGCTCTCTCTTCCTTTTGCCTCAGCTCCTCATGGTGCCGCATCACCATCCGTACTACCTGAAAATGAGTTCAGATTGGTGAAATGCTCTATTAACCTAACATTTAAAAACATACATATAAAACAAATAACATGTTTCAAATAGAACTATCTGAATGTCATGCTTACTTTTCTGGCCACTCCTCTTTTCCATCGCCTTTCTTGTGCAAAATCTGCAGAAAGCCACTGCATTTCCTCACAGAGGTAGTCCCACTGCACTTTGGGCCGTACTGGTTCGGTTAAACGAGACAGACGTTTCAGGGACCAGAAGCCTTCACGTTTTAGTGCAAGGGTACGATGTTCTATTTCTGCTTCCTGTTTAAAGTGTTAAAAAAAAAATAAGAATAACCATCCACTTCCAACCACCAAAGAACAATTTCTGAAAATAAAAAATTAAATGTGCCCTTTTCTTACATGCTTTGCCAGTTCTGCCATGTCTGTATGCTTTGGCGTGGATTTCGGGGTGGTGGTTTGCTCTGACTGAGAACCACCACCAGAACCCTGGGAGGAAGTGGAGGGCATGTTTTTGCCATGAGAGTTGCGCACAGGTGAGGCCCTGCCTGTGTGAGAACGCATCCAGTCACCAGATGAGGGAGATGGAGATGGACATAGAACGGGGGAGGTGGAAGGAGTAGAGCCTGATGTAACCTTGCCTGCAATCCACTGGCAAACCTTGGGAAATACAAATAGAATCATGCATCTGACTGCGTGACTGCACAATACTATTCAGCATGGAGTACAAAAGAGAGATAGAGTGCCCAAGAAGAGATAAAAGAGCTTCATAAAAACAGCCTGGTGTACAAGGACATCTTGGTGAGCAAACATCTTATAACCTCTCTCCTAATTTCTAAATAAATACATGCTACTCTGAATGATAAAACAGTTTTATACACTCAGCTCTAATTTCCTGTCAGTTTATACTAATATATATATTATAAAATACAAATAAAGCTAGTGAGTTAAATCAGTGATAGACCGATATATATTCCAGGTCAATAAAGCCGAGATTTTTGGCACATACCAAAAACCATGCCAACATGGAAGTCACTTTTACATTCTCTTTTTGTGAATTGAAATATTGGGTAAAATTAGTGTTCACTTTAATGCCAGCATATTTGTTAAAAATAAGTGTTCTTTGCCTGCATACCAGAAGTTTATTGAATACCCCACTTTCTAAATTGGCCATTGCAAAACCCATATCGGTCAACCACTAGTTGGAAGAAGCAGGATCATCGCATCAGCTTGAAGTGATCAGATCTGAAGAATGCCTGACACCTCTTACCTTCAATAACAAGCCTTGTTTGTCTGTCCTGCTCTGCCCACACTGGAAAACACACATGGCTCAATATACAGCCAAGAAGTGCACTAGCATCAAATCGTGGCTTTGAAACTGATATGAATAGTGTACACAGGCAAAAACATCTCAGAAACATCTAAATTATAAAAACACTTTTGCTGACTACCTCTGATGCTTTCATCATGACTAATATATCAATTACAACAAATTACATATAAAAATCACTGTTTTAGCATGGCTGAACTCATAATAGGCGAGTTAAGAGTTTAGTTGCTTTTACCTTGTTCGCTGCTGGACTGGGTGTAGCGTTGCTGTCCTCATTCTGTACATCCATAGAGCTGTCAATCTCTGCATCGCTGCTCCTTTCTATAGAAGCATCAAGTGGCTCCAGGATGGAGTTCTGAGCATCTTGCGTTGTTGACAAAAGTTCATCTGGTAACTGCTGTTTCAACTCCAGTTCACCCCCCAAGGTCACTGAATCCTGGCATGATGTACCAGCCAAAGACCATTTACACTGATTCCCATCTGGGACAACACTGCATACAGTACCCCACACATCTCCAGCAGGAGGAGGAAGGTGGCTTTTTGAGTTAAGGAGTTGAGCTGAAGTTGATAAAGAAGCACTAGCAGAGGATTCATTTTGAAGCAGCTTGTCAGAACTACTTGATTCATTTAAGTTTTCTTTCTCGGAGCTGATCTGTGAAAGCACGTTAGATGTGGAAACACTCCAAGAGGACTGAGAGAGAGTGTTTGAGACAGGGCAGTCAGCAGGTAACACAACATCCTCCTTTATGATGGAGGATGCAGCTGATTCAGTTTTAGCAAGGCACTCTGCAGCTTTATTTAATCCATCACTGGACGATCCAGCCGGGACAGGTGAGTTCTGCTTGGGTGAGATCCTAGCAGTCAGGAAAGAAGGTTGCTTAAGGGCAGGGCTGTCACCCTTCTTTAGGATCAGTAGCTTTGGATCAATCGTATCACAAGACAATGAAATTAATGACACACCTGGTGTGTTTTCCACCACAACAGATTCTTGCTGCTCTCGCACAGACTCAAGTGTGACGTCCATTACCGTGGACATTAACCCTGTCAACGTGTTTGCGAGATCAGTATGAGCTAATTCATCATTTTGCTTGACAATTATAGATTCTTCTTTTTGCGTAGAGGGCACAGTAAGTAACTCTTCTGTGGGTTTGAGTGCATCAGGATGAGATGAGGTCTGATTCCCTAGATTACTCTGTGTTTGTGAGTCTTGCGTCAATGTTTCCATTGGTTCCTCCTCTTCTTTGTCAGTTAACAGCAGCTTAACATCACTGTGAAGGGCAGCTGATGTAAAGCAGGGCACAGTGCATTCATATACAGCAACAGTTGACTGGGATTCAGGGCACTGCACAAGAGACTCCTCGCTGACCTCCATCTCTGCATGCTCAGACTGCCTGTCTATCTCACTTACAACCAGCCAGGTATCTTCCATATTTGGCTGCATTAAAAGACCTACATCAATCAAATCTTTCACCCCAACAGCACTGAGAGCCTCTGCACTCACTTCCTGCCTCTCTTCCACATTCCCGATATCTGGAGTATCATTCAGGCATATCTGAATCTGTGAGAGTTTATGATCAGCTGGAATGGACTCTTGGACCATACAGTCAGAAGGATTTGGCTGATCTGATTCTAGCCCCTCTAGAGTCACACAGTTTCCTGTGTGTGCGAGCAGCAAGCTCCCATCCTGTTGGTGATTTGAGGACATAGATATTTCTATTTGATTGGCACTGTCATTCTGCTTCAAAATAACATCAGAAGAGCCGCAAACCATGACTTGTGACCTTTCATTCACAATGGGGACCTGTACAACGTCAGTGCATGTCCCGTGCTCAGACAGCTTTGGTTCATCAACAGAAATGTTGCAAAATACTTCTTTAGCAGCCATATTTAAACACAGATCTCCATCTACAGGGACTTCCTCATTTCCTTGCCCCTCCCTTGCACTAGTCATCTTACCCAACTGAAACATTTTGGGGGTTTCACTTAAACATACATACTGAGAGCTTAGCTCTTGCACACGCTGTGGATTCTCAGACAGGGTGGGCACACCAGTTGTTTTTGTCCTTTGTGTAGCATTTTGTGTTTTACTGCAGTCCTCTTGGGGATAACAGCTGCCCTTATCGGAGTCATTTGGCATGCTATTTCCACTGTCAGGTGTAATGTGCTCCCCTCCTTGTTTTGATGACGAATATCCTGAGCAAAGGGAATTCCCACTATTACCTTGTTTTGTTTCCAAGGTTTGTCTAATTGGACTAACTGCACCTTCTTTGTCTGTTTTAGGCAGATCTTGCGTGACAACTTCCATAGCCGCCTTGGAGTCAAGATTACAATCCTGCTTTGCTGAATTGGTCGTACTTTGTTTCTGTGGGACACCCATCGCAGATGATGTGGCAGTCTGATTTGTCTGAAAAAGGGGAGTCGTTTGGGGCTGCTCCATGTCTTTGTCTGTTGTCTTAAATGCACTTGAGACTGCTGGGATGACTTCTGTTGTTGGGACAAAGGGGCTTTCTCCAGGTGTGTGCTTTCCAGACATGTTCTTGTAGTCCAATTTGATTGTCTCTGGAGGCAAGGGTCCCTTTTTTGTCTCAACAGGGGCAGAGACACCCCCTGCATCTCCAGGGTGTTGGCTCCAATCTTGGCAGTGGCCTGTGCTGGATCCTTCAGCCATATCAGTCTTCCTGTTTGCAAGACCTGTTTGCTCTGTGTTGCACCTGTAAAGCAAATCCTGTTTTTGCGTAATGCTATCCGTCCCACTTTTGAAAAGTCTGTCTGAGGGAGTCCGACCCTCCAATGTGTCTGTAAGTCTCTGTGTGTCTTCAGCAGTAGCTGACACCAGTCCTCTTTGGACAGATGATATCTCCTCTGACTCCTTGGTGCCGCTGTTTCTTTGAACGTGAGTGATGGTCTGTTCTTTACATGCAGCCTTTGAGTCTCCTTTCGGCTGCAATGCAGTGGCGACGTCAACCGATGATGGTGGTAGAGTGGCAGCTGCGACTGGCTGCAGGGCATGCTGGGGTGGCCCGGCCACATTCTGCGCAGCCGTGGAGGTGCCACCCAGCACAGCCACTGCTGGACAGGTGCTTTGCTGCACCGCCTCTTCCCCAGACTGTCCTGCTTTAGAATCAGCACTGCTACACACTAAACCTGAAAGAATAGAAGGGAGATGTGGCATTACTAACCCTTTACAAAATGCAAAAATTCATGACATACACATGTTAAACATAAAAAGATCAGCTAACAATTTTTTTTTTCAATTTCTGTACTGAATCTCAAGAGGTTTTTTTTCAGGAAGTATTTAAAACTGAGCTGATACAACAGCACTTTTACTGGCACCTGAAAGCATTACAGAATTAGCCAAGCTATTTAAAAAAAAATGGACAAGTAACATTTAAAGATTTTATGAGTGACAAATATTTCAATTCCGCAGAAACTGTACAGCCGCAGATTATGAGTTTGTCTACATATAACTTGAATTAAATAAATACCTGTATGCGATGAAGCACCAGTCTCTTCCGTGATTTCCACTTCCAGGATGCTGAGATCAAGGGTACCGCTGCATCTGAGGGTCTAAAGATAAACAATTGGGGTGAATTCCTTGATTTTGACCACCTATTTTTAAAATAAAACTTAAAAGCCTAAAGAAACATCAAGTGCATAATCTGACATATGAGAGAGAAAAAACGAGCTTTTCTAAAATGCAAAGTATACATGAATAAGCTGCAGCAGGACTATGTAATTTCTTCAAAACCCATTTGCTCTACGGAGTCGGTGGAGCAAAACAGGTAAAAAGAGCTACTTGACTTGCTCTACAAAGTTTCGGACAAAACTTATTAAGATTATTATTAACTCCTTAAACAGTCGGCTTCTATACTAAAGGAATAAAGTATTGTAATTCATTATATCTGTGATAATAACTGCACACAACTTTTAACACACACACACGCCACCTCAACAACAAATGTTAAAACACAAAGGTTGTATACCCGGGAAAACAGTCTCATTCAGTACAATAATGCGGGTGCTTCACGTTCGGGTAGCATTTAGCGATGAGTTACCGTTGATTCGTTCGTTATCCTCCTACGACTGCTTGTAATCTTAAGAAGATAAAATAGCGGTTAACGTTTAATACCGAATACTAACAACAAATAGCCGGTAGTTCTGTATGCGTGAGGCGGGTGAACACACATGGGCCTTTAGCAGGCTAACGTTAGCAAAGCTAATTCACAGACGTTACAATGGAACCGACACGATAACGTTTAATTTTTGTTGTTGGCGTTTAAATGACAGGGAGCTACAGTCCTGAACTGTTTTGTGTAATAGTACATGTGAGGGCGTCTGTAATTATATTAATTTCTGACTCAGACAAACACATTGAGATATATATATAAATATACACACACCGTCTCGAGCTCTCACGCGCGTGCTGAACACACTGCTCGGGCAAAGAGCGCGCGTGCACACATCGGCTTCCATGAGAAGTTATGCAATGCTCAAGAACAAACTAGGATTCATCATAATCCATATCGAGGGGTTTTAAAGACTTGTCACTTAACATAAACGCATTACTGGTCATTTTCTTATACACCCATTACTGGAACGACCTCTTGACGTCACCGCGCGGGGTCACGCGAAGCCGATTCGCAATCTCTTGAGTCGAATCTTTTCAAAATGAAAGTATACAAAACAGTTCTTTTACATAAAATTATGAACTCTGTAAAATTGGAAACATATAAGTAGCAGTGTATTTTAGTAGTAATGTGTATTACTTATATTTGGGATCCAAATGCCTTGACATGATAAATTAAGCTACATAATATTGTAATAAACATTACAAAACGCATTAATATAAGGTAATAAAATAGTTATAAACAGCAGTACGTGTCTAAATATAGCTTTATGAGATACATGTTTAATAATGCAATATGCCAAGCCCAGATTTCAGTAATAATGTAATATGCCATGCCGAGATTTCAAGGACCGCTGGAAGACAAAGAATCACTGAATCGGTTCCTGACCGGGTTTTGGTTCGAATGAACCGACACACAAAAAAAAGAGTTGGACTTTCCATCACCTACATTCAACAACTCTACATTCTATAATGTTGTACTATAATCTATATATTATACTATAGATTAGCCGAGTTGTCTTGATTTTAGTAATACGATGGTTTATCTGAAATGTTAAATGAAAATATAAGGTGTTTAAGGAAACATTAAACACTCCTGAAAATAAAGTAACACACAAAATTATAGGCTAATTTTTTTTTCTTGTTGAACTTGCAGCGACAGACGACAGTTTCGTTTCGTCACTCAAAAGTGTGCAGTGATAATAAATCTGAACCCTTCAGATATACTAAGGTTTTTGCAGTAGTTGCATTAAAAGTAGATAAACATGAACGCGCTGTTGATCCAATAGAGTCAGCCAAAAAGGCCGTACTGTTCATAACGTTACAAAGCATATTAATACTTTTAGCACCGGATTGCTTCAAAGTCAACTTGTCCCGCCATGTCCCAATCCCCCGCCAGTGACCCCCTTTTCCCTCCTCCTCCCCTCCCATCACTTCCTCCCCAGCACCCCCCTCCTCTCACCACCGCCATCTTAAGTTCCCACCTACCTGAAATTTCCGAGCACTTTTCTTTTACTAAATTCTCGCTGAAGGAGTCGCCATCCGCTTCAAATCGTACTCAATCCGTGTTGAGACTGTTCCAAACTGCCTCTCGGTACCCAGTGAGGTACTGGCAGGTTCGTAGGATCAAGTTAAAGACCGCTCCGAGAGAGACTGGGTCCGGAATCGCTGAATCTAGCGGTTGTGGGGAGGAGACTTTCGACGCAGCGAAATGGAGGAACGAGCGACTGCTGACCAAGAACAGACATCTCGCGAGACGTGCTTCAGCGAGCGCTGCACTCACTGCAGGCTTCTGCTTCACACATGCCAGCCGGTACTGGAAATTCACCTTGTTTTTAGATTTTATTAAATGTAAATGTCAAACAGAACCACGACTTGCACGTAATTTTAGATATTTACCTTTTTTTTTAACCCTCATTTTTAAAAGAATATACCTCACTGTGTAACTTGGCTGCCAGCAGTTGGACAATGTACAACTTACTAATATAACATAGGTCTTTAATTTTAAAACAAATGTATTTTTTTCACCTCCAGCTAATAACAAATGTCTTGACAAATGTTTATGAGGAGAAAGAATTTTTCATCTCATGGCTTATAGTAACCATTAAGGTGAAGATGTTTGGTGCACATGTATCACTTGATATAATAAAATAAAATATGCTAAGTCCAGATATAAACACATTATGAAAATATACAGTTCTCTGAACCCTAGAGGCTAGCTTTGATACATCCTCAGTACACAGGCTTTAATGTACCCAATATTTTGGAGATATCTCAATGTAGTGTCTTGCTGGACAATAATCATCACCGATTCAAGAAGTGAGTGCATTTGGTGAGACCTGAAACATGACATTATAACATAAACAGTGAATATATTTATTATGGAAGGTAATTAATGTTAACAATAATTATTACAAAAGCAATATCACTATTCTACTATATTCTGGCCCAGCTCTTGTACCGAGTCAGACTAATGAATGGGAGACAGTTCTTTCCCTTTGAATTTTAAAATATTATCCAACAAGATGTACAGTTCATAATAACTTTTTTTTTTTAAAGAATAAAATAAATCTTAAGAAGTTCATTCTGATGTTCATGGAAGTTGTCTGATGGATGACTTAAATATATAAAGCAGAATGTGGACCATATGTTTCTTTTTAATTCATACATTTCCCAACAGTGCTGATTCAGACAATGAGAAGTACTCGACTACTTCAGCAAGGGTCCGATTTCTCT
>JAUMHR010000062.1:9842524-9861528 GCA_032361145.1 Enteromius fasciolatus | reverse complement strand
TTTTATATATATATATATATATATATATATATATATATATATATAAATAAATAAATATATAGTGCAAAATGGAGTCACTCCAGTTTTCAATCTGTTCATACAAGGGTACATCAGAAGATGGCCTTTTAAATACTTGTGTTATTATACTATCACAATCTTCTAATAATATATTCATCTTGATCTTTTAGTGGTAAATACCTTCGTATAATAAATGTGGTGGTTTATATTTTTTTCTCAAAGTGATTGATTCTCTAGTTTCTACACCCAGGCCTGTTCAGTAAACCATAAACCTTCGTAAACTGAAGTTTGTGCGAGGCAACATCTTACAATAACTTTGGTCATTTAATTATGACAAAAAGTCTTTTCCAAAGGTTGTTTTATCACAAAATAATCTAAGTATTGAAAATGAAAAAGAAATATTAGTGTATTTATCTCATGGTGAATCAAAAGAGGTGATATATTTTGAAAAAAAAGTTTGCATTTTTTTTGGTTCAATAAACATTTTTCATACTTACTATGAAGTGATTAAATTTGTTCTCTAATATTTGGTGTTCCATTTGTTTTACAGTGGCTGTGACGCTTTCACAGTCTTGCCCAGATCAAGAGAAGTGCCAAGTCAAGTGATTTTGGAATAAAAAGGACAAATACATAAGACACTAGAACATGAGTGTGAATTAAGAAATCACAGAGTGACATTTTATTCTTTTTTTTGAAAAACAAAAATTCTTATTTTGTAAATAATGCTATCAATATAATATCTATGCTGAACAAACAACACTTCTGACATTTAAATAAAAAAATAACAGCAATGTTTTCCTTATTTACAGCCAATGCGTGTCAGTAAAGATATTTACAGAGGTCCAGTTGTAGCCATTCGGGGAGAAAAAAAAAGCCTGTGCGTGGCGCTCACAAAATCAACCCATTTACACACAAAACAGGTTATCTTTATCACTTTTGAGTTAGAACAAGTATATCTCTAGGAAATATCACAAATGCCCTGAAATAAATCCAATGAGGCACAGAATTAATAATGACAAGCAATACTTCTAAACATGGATAAGGTTTTTTAGAAAATGGAAGTGTAAAATATACTGTATTTTCAATCAGAAGGTTGAAGTACATAAAAGAAGAAAAACAGACCAACTAACTGATCCATAAATAACGTTATGGGGCATTGTCCTTAAACCTGCATGGGATGCTAAACAGATTCAGAGATGCAATGGGCCATACGAACAATTCTTAATCTTTCACATCGGCCGTTCATCTAAACATCCTTGCTCTAATCCTGACCATTTGTTTCTTTCTAATTGACTACGCTATGCTTACAAAAACAT
The DNA here is from genome assembly GCA_032361145.1 of Enteromius fasciolatus. Classification (NCBI taxonomy): domain Eukaryota; kingdom Metazoa; phylum Chordata; class Actinopteri; order Cypriniformes; family Cyprinidae; genus Enteromius; species Enteromius fasciolatus. The sequence goes on along the minus strand of JAUMHR010000062.1, from coordinate 9,860,194 downwards.
GTACAATTTTAGGCATAAGATTCATCAAGACATTCATGCACAAGTACATTTGCAAAACAAAACAAGCTTTTAAAGTCATTCTCAACACAAATACTGAGGCATTACATGCAAATGTGCAGCAATACTCCATAACTACAGTTTAGTGCACATTAAAACAGTGTTTGCATTGGAGCCTGCAATAATCAATATCACTTAGCCTCAGTGAAAGGACACAGAACAGACTATAAGTAAAGGATTAAATCAAGGCCACACACTGATTGTGAGGGAACTAAAATAGCAGTAAGCTGGGCAGTTGGTGCTTTATTATCAGGGCACAATTCAATGGGAACAGCTGTAATGTTGCCTTTTTCTTTTCACCTAAACCGTCTCTGTGCAAGCAGACCACAGACAGACACAATACCATAATGATGGGCTAATATTATGTCACCTGACCGAACAAACCCTACTTTGCCGCCTTTAACCCCATGTTATGCCACTGGACATGAAGATCGCTCCTCTGTAGCCCAGAACCTGACTCATTTCCGACAGGTCCTGTGGGGAGTTTGTTTCTTTTGGTTTTCAATGCGACATCGACTTCTTTCATCAAGCCAGGGTAGCTCAAAGTTCCTGGAAGATAACAAATTATTGTTATATGACACAAAAGCAGCTATATGCTAATCAGGAGATATTTCAAAAAGAAAAAAGGCTCTTACTGTGGAGGCAAATTAGGTAAAGGCCGACCAAATGCCACTACTGGCAGAAAGGGTGTTACCATGATGGCCTCCACTGTACAAGAAAAATAAGTAAAATTACTGTATGAAACACGAAACAGGTTTTTTTGTTCATTAATATAATATTTTCTGAATCTAGGTGTCATACCATTGTCCACATCAGGATAAAAGGAAAACAATTCTGGCTCGCTCTCCTGAACATTCGTCTTTTTCTTCTCCATGCGCTGCTGCAATCTTTGAAGCATACGCTGTTCACGTATTCTCTGAATGTCCCATCTACCGAGAGAAAAAAATAAGAACGTTTAGAGCAAGTTTCAGGCAAGTACTAACTGTACATAAACAACAAACATTTAGTTATTCATTTAAAATATTCGTTTTTTGTCAATAAACCTCACCAGTAAATTTTTATCAGTTAAGAGAACTAATTTAACCCCAAATCGGAACAAATATCTTGATTAGTAAATAAGCGTATGTAGATAGGTATTAAGTAAGCGAAATATTGATAAATTTTAGTCTGAAGAAAATATTACAATACAACTCATAATTCCCTTGATGCCTTTTTAATTAAATAAAACGTGCTTGTACAATTACACATTATATCTATTTTGTTGTTCAAACGTTTAAGATCAGTATTTATCTTAACAAGGATGCATTAAATTAACCAAAGGAACTTCTAAACTTTTAAATGCCTACAAAAGATTTCCATTTTTAAAAAATGCTACTCTTATCAACTTTATATTTATTAAAGAATACTGAATTGAGGATAATTATTGTCAACAGTGACACTAAGGGGCAGTTTCCCGAACAGGGTTTAAGACTAGTCCTAGATTAAAATAAATGTTAAGAGCTGTCAAAACTAGAAAAAGCTCACACTGGGATATCTTAAAATACATTATTGTCATTGTTTGGTCTTAAAATGCTCACAGACAATGCATTTTTCTAAAAATTCTTAAAATGTCCTAAATTAGAAAATGTCTAGTCCTAGCTTAATCTAATCCCTTTTCGGGAAACCGGCAATAAATGTTTCTGCACTAAATCAGTATATTCTGATTGACTGATTTCTAAAAGATCATGTGACACGGAAGACTACAGTAGCGATGCTGAAACAGCACAGAAATTCAGATCATTTAAATTACATTTCATATTTACATTTTACAGTATTACTGTATTTATGATGAAATATGAGGCCTTGGTGAGTATAAGAGACTTTAAAACCTTCAACAAATCTTTCCAACCCCAAACATTTGACCGTTTTTCATGTGCATGGAAATTCTTCTTGTCTTCCAGAAATTAAACTCACCTTTTTCGTCTCTTCTCATCCAGTTCTAACTTTGCATGCCGCTTCAGGAAAACACCGTCATCAAGATTCTAGAAAGAAATAGCAAATGGTAGATAAATGACAATGGACCTAATACCTAAAGGTTAAAAAAAAAAGACATTTCTATCATCATTTACTTACTCGAAGATGTTCCAAACATGCACAAGTATCAATCGTTCTTCAAAATATCTTTGTTTGTGTTTAACAGAAGAAAATAAATTTGTACATGTATGGAACAACATGCGCGTGAGTAAATGATAAGTCTTTGTGAGAACTATACTTTTGGATTTATGTATAATACATATATATGATGCAAAAGTTGATTCTTACTTCTGGGATGTCAACAGCATCCTCCTCCTCAAGGGGTTCCATGGTGTTTTCCCTCCATGATGGGACTGAGGAAAATTTTTTAGCATTACAATTTGTAAAATCAATGTGTAAATTTGCCATTTTGCATTTGAGCAAAGCACATACTTGCAACATCCTCTTCTTTCTTTGGAGACTCATCCCGTAACGGAGAGGCTGGAGGTTGCTGCCAGCAGCATAGGTACATCTCAGTTGTTGTCATGTACGGAAGATCATCTGTTTCTTTGCTGTCTTCTTCCTCTGGCGGCAGGTCTGCCTGTCCGGATGATTTGGCAACATTCATCTTCTCCGGGGTCTCCTTGTTTCGCAAATCACGCTGATATGGTGATGCCCCTTCCGTCTCTAATTTTTGGGGGGTCATTCTAGAGGACTTCCCTCTTGACCTTTGCATTTTTGTATCTAACATGTTTAACTTCCTAGGAAGAATATTTACAGGCCACATCAGTCAAGCAGAAGCTACGAGAAAAGGGAGCAAATAAAAAAAGGGGAGTTTCCCCATTGTTACCTTTTTTGCAGTTTTCCACTCGACTTGGCTTGAGTTTGTGGGCTGTCACCCAAATCTGATTCCCAAAAGTCATCCGTGTCAGGAACCCATCGCTCCAGTGGCTGGAAAAGCCTCTTGTCACGTGGTTCCTTACTTAACAACTGCAAACGCCGCTCCATGCGCTCAATACGGGCAAGCAACTGTTTAAAAGGCAGGACAAATGCATTAGAGAAAAAAAACCTCAGAAGCCTGCCAAAGGAGAAAAGGAATGGTTCACCCCAAAACAAAAGGAAGCCAGTAAAAAGTAACCAGGCTGTATTGGGTCACTTTGAGTTTGGCAGAACAAAAATTCATCAAGTTTGGAACTAATTGAGGGCGAGTAAATGATGACAGAATTTAAGTATAACCCATTTTTATACTGGTACATCAAGGGGAAAAACATATGCTAATATGCCTATTTTCATGCTTAAGAAACATTTCTTATTTATTACTATTGAAAAAGTTGTGCTATTTATTTATTTATTGTGCAAACTGATACTTTTTTTAGATTTAATGAATAAAAACTTAAAAGAACAGTGTTTATTTAAAACACAAACCTTTTGCAATATACATATCTTAACGGTCATATTTGATCAATTTAATGCATCTGTGCTGGATAAAAAATTTTTTTACTCATCCCAGCAGTACATACCGTGTCTCTGTCCGATTTGAGTTCATCTATTTCCTTGTCTTTTGTCTGCAGCTGTTGCTGCTGTTGCTCTATCAAGTCCAGCTGAAGCAAAAGCAGTTGTTTAAGGCACGTGGCTTGTGCATGAGGATGACTAGTGATCTTCCTCATATTTGTCCTTTTGCCCTCTGAGTGTTCGTTAGACACCCCCATAGTCTCTAACCCTTTGGTGCTTTTTTCACCCACAGGGTCTCTAGAATTACTATGTGAATTCATGGATACAAACTCTGGCTTGTTATCAATGGTGTTGGTCTGTCCAAGAGGAGTTTTACTTTTTACAGGGGTGCCTTCACCCCCCATTTGTTTAGCTTGAGATGACAGTGTTTCTGTGCCCACAGAGCCAGCCTTTGAAGCAACAGCCAACTCTCTGCCGGGCTTTAATGGCAGTGAAGTCCGCTCAGCTTTCCCAGTCTTGTCCAAGATCAAATGTTGCCTGGTCCCGTCTTGTGTGTCACCAAGAGGATTTCCAGTCTCTCTTCGGACACTAACTGGGTGTCTTGTTTGAGATGAACTTAAGTCACAGTTATTTGAGTACAATTCCACTTTAGAAAAGCATTCGGGTCGCATATTCATGGCGAAGGAAAACCTCTACCCCATGAACCATGGCTCTTATAGAGACAGGATGTGTCTGCAGACCTGTGCATTAAAAAAAAAAAAAATCAGATCAAATCAATATAATAGCAAAGTAATGGATATGTAAATTGAATGCTGTAAAAATGCAAAGAAGCATTTCCGTCCTGTCTATATGTAACCTAAAGTAGAAATAAATCTATTGGGAGAGCATAGACTAAATAAAACACCAAAACCATTCACATAATATATTTATAACGTTAAGTTGTCTACAGACTAGAAATCATATATGCTTGGTCATAAACAACAGATCACTGCAGCTCACTAACGCTACCGGTTGGACTTGTGTGAAGACATGTACACATCTATTACACTAATACTAAACCTCTATGTGAATCTGCTAACTAAACGCAATGATGTATATCGTTCAAGAGATATGAACCATTTTAACTTGAGCTGTTAATAAATAGCCCGCCTCCATTTTGATCCTCAACTGCTAGCTAGCCGCTGTTAGCAAACGAGGTGACAGAATATTAAATCGTTTTCGCTGCACAATGAGTTTGAATCTAAGTCGCATTTCTTACACATTTACTGGTTCGCCCAGTGTAAAATCCTAAATATCTGAAAAAACGCGTCTTGTATGAGCCGTTTACTTTACTTTTATTGCTGTTTGTCCCCCATTTTCAGGCTTGAATCTGCACAATGTCCCAACATACGAGTGCGTTTGACTCACTGCGCATGCGCCAAGTCGTGTTTACATTCAGAATCGAGGTTCTTGCGGGCGATATTAAAAGCGGATTGCGTGGACGCTTTCATATGCAGTAAAACTGAGTACATTTAATGAAGTATAAGTAAATTGGTCAGGATAGTTCTGGCATGGGAACTGTAGATGTCTGTCATTTGGAAAATCCGTGGATCATACCGTGCACACTTGAGGAGAGGACCTTCCCTACGCCACTTCCTCTGACGTTTTGGCCTCTACACTATAGATAGATATACCGCTTGGTTTGTTCCTAACTTTGATTATTTTGGATCAACAGCTTTATCTTAGAGCACTATGACTATAACTCAACTAAAATAATGCTTGAACTGTACAGAATGTATCTCCTTTGCAAATCGGTCATCCACAAAGTCCTTAGTTAATCAACAACAAACCAATTTTTCTTTCTTTTTGAAATAATTTAAAACGGATCACCAGTTTATCATCCGTTCATCTTTAGAAAATAAGCAAGTAGAACGACTATAGTTAAGTTTGCTCTCTAACTGATGTATAAATTAGTACCTCTTTCTCTTTTATTTTTCAATCTGTAAAACTGTATGTCAACCCTGCATTTTTTTCTACTGATATGAAAAAAAAAAACTTAAACCCGATAATTTCACATAGTTTCTCCATTTTTCATACGGCAGACATGTTTAGACATTGACTTTAATTTTTTGTTGAAATGAACAAGGCTTATATATAATAATAACGTTTTAATATATATTATTATTATTAAATTATATAGATATATTCAAATTGCATATAGCATATTATGCAATTTGCATAATATTTTTGCCGGTTTCCTGCGGATTACACACAATACATGTGCTTAACTAGAATCACCAGCAGGGGGAGATATAGTATAATTGATTATATTTTTTAAACTGACGTTCAATGTGTTCGTAGAAAAAAAGACGAGTTTTAAAAGGAAAACAAGATTTCAAAATGTTTTTATTTCATTATCCATAATACATGCATAATTTATTCCAAATGCAATAATGTTGTTATCTCATAATTACCACTAAGGCCACAGAGGAGATGACTGAACACAGAAAGCTGTTTAATTATATTGAGGTTCACTTCACTCAGCTGCAGTAGTCTATATTAGACTGTATAACACTGATGAGAGTGGCTTAAGACTTTCTCTCATTCTCTTTCTGAGAAACTGAGGGAACGCGAAGCTCATTATCTCACTTGACTTAAGCAATCTACTGATCTAAGGTGAGTAAAAGCCTGAAATGGATCAAACCAATGTGAAAGAATGTGTTCACAATCTGTTTCTGTTCATACTGCAGTAGTCTTCTACAGGGAACAGAAAGAAATATTTGGTGGTAGAGAGAGAAACAGTTTGCGACACTTCACTAATCATGGTTTGCATTACAGAATAAAAGACTAGATTAAAACATCATGTCAGTATGCACAATAGACAGCTACAGGTCTCGTGGCATCTGTCATATTCTCCTTGCCTGCTTAATGTTCAAATGGCTCTCCTCCAGTATGTGTCTGCTCGAGTATTGAATATGCGAGCATGTGCATGATTAATTATTAGATTATGCTGTTCATAATTATAATTTCAGTCAATATTTACCCCACCATATGCTGCGGACACACAGGGGTACCCCTCTCTCCTCGTCACAATGGCTTTCACACCAGGAGGAGAGAGCAGGCTAACGTTTGGCAGGTATCTCTCTAATGCTCTTAGCCATCTGCCAATCGCCTGGGCTCTCCCCACAAGAACATAATGTTTCTGATTACTGGGTTAATTTCAACACAGTTTGGCACAGTGGAGTCTCTGCAATCTCTTGCTGCACAGTTAGCACGTTTGGCCGACAGCCATCATGCTGCCAGCCTCCAGCCCGGTGTTGAATAGGTTCGGGTTTAGCCAAAGGGGCTGATTCAGAACAGTGGATCCTGGTGAATCGTCTATTTTTACATTCACTGATTTCTACTCTGCCAGATTTAGGACATCATAGATCACTTTATGTAACAGATCAAAACGATAGTTTCAACCCTTTATTGGTGGATATCTGCTTCTTTTATAGATAGCTATACCTCCCTCATGCACACATAACTCATCTCAGTCTTTGAGCTGCCATCTATTGCTCTGCTTTTAGTCTCCATGAGCTGTATAGCTGTTTTCTGTTTCCACAGCCGGCCTTATGAGTGAATGACCTTGGTGGGTGCATGGGGTGTCAAGTGTAGGAGAGGAGAACTCATGGGCTCATGCTTTTTGTGATCAGTCCAGCATTTTTTTACTTTTTATTTTTGTGGAACGTCATATCAAAAGCCAGTTCAACTCAATTCATCCACACTTTCTCTTATATCTGTTGAGTTACAGTACTCTTTGGAGGTGCTTTTTTGGGAAAAAGTTTAAAGAACCTCTGCAGAAAGAAAAACTACCAAAGTATTGTGGAAAAAAGTACAGAGGAACCAAAAAATAAAGTTTTGTTTAAAATATCCTTTTTTGGAGAAATGAGAAGTTTCATTTTGACAATTCTGACAATACAGTTTAATATTTTTTTTTAATGTGATTTCAGTGCACAAGCTTTAAGGCTTATCTGGCTATATCTTTGGTTATATCTGTTTTGTAAATAATTTAGTTGACTGTTAAAATTTGTTCAGTTCTTGCGTGAGGTAAAAATATCTTATAAAGAACAGCCTATGTACAATCTGCAGTGATGATATTTAAACCAGAGCTGCCTATTATTACATATATTATTGCATATATATTATTATTAATATATAAGCCTTGGTGTTGCTAAGAATTTTGTTTTCTGTTCGGTGCTAAAGAAGTAACAGGTGTGACATTACCATTGAGATGCTCCTTGTGGATCAAATCAATATAGCTTTGGCATTTCTGATTCTCTTTTTCTTTTTGTGTAGTTTCTACATTCCCTTTTTCTGGAGAGGGCTCAAGCACTTCCAGTTAATGACAGAGTGAGCTACTTCAAAGGGACACTAGCAAAAATGATTTATGGGAGAGAGTTTTGAAGACCTTTTTTTCTGAACTTTATCCTATACATTCTCGTTTTCTTGCTCCTATTTCTTAAGTATTTAGACTTGGGTGAATTACCACAGAATTTTCAGTTCTCATTAGTGAGCGTGTTCTGATTTAATTTCAAGTTGTCATCGACTTATTTGAAGCCTTGAGAACTGAAATGTTTCAAATGGCGAACGCAATTACTTGTACATTTAGATTTTTATTGCAAAACATGTTATACTGCATGCATTTAGTAACTGAACCCCTGATTTTTGCATTGCTACAGGAAGACGTTTGCATCGGTCCATCTACCCAAACAGCCATACTTCTGCGGCATGCTGGGCCATTTGAGTGACTGCTGTTGAGTTAATTGGAAATTTTGCCCAATAAACTTCTCCAGGTATTGTAAACCTCCTTTTGGAAATCCAATTTGTTGAATTCCCTCTTGATTTCGATTTGCCCCATCTTTTTCCACACCCTCAAATCAAATCTTGCGTATTGTTATCCGTCAACTCTCCCCTAGTGCTTTCTCTAGCATGCTGGTGCCACAACATTCCACCCCATATGCCCAAAACACATATCTGTACACGCATCCCCATGCAGCTCAGTCCTATGATACCCATTTAATCACCAAATGGCACGGCGTGAATCAATGTCTATTATTAATTACCAAAATGCGTATGTGCTCTGAGGGGAGACAAAGGGGTCAGACGCACCTCTTTGGGCCGAAAAACAAACAAAAAGGTCTCGTATCCAGGCGGAGGGAGTGACTCAGACACAATCAATCCTCCATACGCTCTCAGTGGAGCTTCGAAAGCCATGGAAACAAAAACAACACTCCCAACTCAGGTTTACAGCTCAAGGACCCGTCCTGTTTATTTTCAACCTCCAAAACCAACCCTATTATTATTCCTGCAGCGGTCGGAGTTGACTTGTAAAATACTCTGTGTGGGAGGGACGGAGAAAGCTTTTTGAGTTCCATCACAACAAAGTTCACTCTAAGGTGACAAAAGCGCTCTTTTTTGCATGCAAACACCTGGCCCTTATCTAATGGCCTAATTAGTCTGTAATAAAGGAGACTAATGGGCTCTGTTCATTTAAACTAATGAAGGTGAATCACCTGGCTTTTGGCACCCTATCCCACCCACATTAAGAGTAAATGTTGATCTTTCAGTGTAATTATAAATAATAAAAATCATTTCATGAAAGCTCCTGTCAGACATATAATGGTTTAAAGTGATGTTAGGATAAACTAAGACAGCTTTGTCAAATTTGATTTGTTTTAATGATCCTATTCTTTACTTCTTGGCTCTCTCTTTCTTTTTCTGTCCTTCCTTCTCCTCCTTTGTCCTTTATTCCGATCTCTTCTCCTCTTCTCTCCTGCAGTGACCGCATGATTTATGCCTCTCTCCTAGTCTGAGAGTACATAAATACATATAAAGGCTGTAAACTCCCACTATCCATAAAAATGATTAAAGCACCTATTTTGGTTAAATCGGTGCCTGCCCACAACTGTGTTTGATTTTCCACCTAAACCAGAGCCATGTGACGTTCTGCTCAAGCTTCCAGGTCCACACACACACTTTCATACACGCCCTTCTCCTACGGCAGGAAATGAAAGCCAGAACAGGAATGGGAATAAAAAAAAAAATTTGGATGTCATGTTTTGAAGATATTATATTTTATATATTTTATAATATTATATATTTTCTGATATTTAAACCAATACCTGTCTGGATGGCGCAGGGCTTTCTCTAGCATTAGACTGATTGGAGTGATCTGTTATTGGTTATTAGAGACAGGTCCATAGCTACAGGCAAGATCTATGAGATCTTTCACCACTGAAACTGCACACAGATGTTCAGGATCAGAGTGTTACCTTTGTGTGTGTTGTATATGCCATTTTGGAATAGTGGTAATCTCTGCGTGTGCGTCCAAATACGCTTTAACACGATGCTCTCCAGTCATGCTCTCTTTTGGGTGAATGACCTGGCCCAAACCAATGAAACCCATATCGACACTTCAGCTGGAGCTGATTTGTATAAAGTACAAATTAATAAATACATTTGAATAGTTAATTGATAAAGACAATGTATGTGTATATCTAAAAGTTAAAGTGTGTTATGAATTGAAACATTCTGGTGCCTCTTTAAAGATTATTTCATATTATTATATGTCTCTCTGAAATACTTTACTTTGATTGGTCATTTGGGAAATCTTGTGCTTTGATATATCCTAAAATCTCCTGTCAATAATGGTAATGCTGTCGGGAACAACTTATAATAATCATCTTATAATAACCCTAGCCTACTGTTTATGCAACATGGTGTGACACTGAGTAATTTAGTTTAAATGGCTACAAAGAATAATTAATTTGTATTATGTGTGTGTGTGTGTGTGTGTAAATAAAATAAATATTATAAATAAAATAAATGAAAGTCTTTAGGCGAAATCTAAATCTAAAGTGTTTAAATCCTCATATTTTATCAGACCTTTTGCGTGTAAATGAACATGAAGTATTGCTTAAGAAGGCTTAGTTTTCTCTGGCAGAATCAGATACGTACCTTCTGGTGCTCTCTGAAAGAGAAAAAAACATGAGAGATGGAGAGAGGGGGCTTCAGGTGTAAAAGCAGTGGGGGTCTTTTGCTTGGCTCATGAAGAATGTCAGCTGGAGTCTTGATGTTAATGTAAAAATCCTGGGTGAGTCCTTCAGGCAAGCCACTCACCTTCCCTGTTGAGGCAGATCACCAAGGTGAAGATTCAGTATGTTTAATCAAAATAAATGGCTATAAGGACAAAAACCGATCAGCACAATGTCCAGAAACCTTAAATAACTTTTGTTGTCAGTTGTACTTTATGCCACTGCTTAAAAAAAAACATATAGCCTATATTTTAATTCCTGCTGTAATCCCTCCCTGCTACATATGAGACTAATTAATGCTCATTAGCATCACCGCTCTAAGCTATTAGGTTCCCAGATCAACTTTAAGCTGTCACCAAACATGTATGTCTCTTTGTTCTAATGTTAGAGAACTGCTCGAGTGGTCGCCACACTTCACCCCCTTCTGTATTAATGCCATGGTGGGTAAGGGTTAAACACCGGGATAAGGAGGCCTACTGTTGCTGGCTAACATGCCCAGTTGGAGTTTCTGTGACCTGGGGTGCAAATCTGTCTTAACTAGGTCCTCTCCAGAGAGGCAGAGATGCAGGCTGGCAGATCCATCATTACGGGGGGTTGTGTGTCTGACCACAGTCCAGGTCATGTTTGAAAAGAAAACCTTAGTGAGCAAAATGTAAAGAGACAAATAAAAATGAAAGGAAAATTTGGTAGTACTTTATTTTACAGTCCTGTTTTGTAGTGATTAAAATAAGTAGGTACTAACACCTAAACATAACCCTTCCCCGTGTAGTTACCTTATTTTACCAGTACGTTGTTGTGTAAGTACATTGTAAGTACATGTAAGTATGTGAACTAAAATAAAGCGCAACCGAAAATTATTTTGTCTTACTATGTCATAATTCTTTGATTAGCAATTATTTAATAGCAAGTCCTTACTGTGACAACTTACCCCAATAGCGTGACTACATTGGAGCAAGTTGGACAGGGTTGTGTGACATTCAAAATTGAGTCGAGAATTTTAAATGTAAATACAGTTCAATTCGGGGTTAGCAAACAGGACTGAATCTGAAATTTATCCAGTGTAATTTGAATTCTGAGAGGCAATATAGTCTGAAAGTTATAAACATGTAAAAAGAAAAGTATACTTAATTTTGTCATATTATTTGAATTTATGTACCAGGGTTAAAGATCAATAGGCCATTCTCTTTTGAGTTCTTGTCCACTTCCTGTTAGGCGTGGACAGTTCAATTCAAATTCACACTTCTGAATGAATAAATTAGAAAGGGAGCCAATTCTTATTCAGAATTTTGGGGCAAGTTGACTCAAAAAAGATCAACGTGTCTTTAATAAACTGGAAAGAGGAAACTGTCCAATTTTTTGTGTATAGCCAAGATTTTATGGCATGAACCTATCCTTAAACATATTCTTTAAAGTATAAACGCTGACGAGCAGCTCTACTCTTCTGTTTACAGTGACAGCTGGCGTTGTATTATGGCAATATTGTTAGTACTGGAATGCCTCGGGCCAGGTGAGAGAAATATTACATACAGATAAAGGATGAAGGCTAAAACCTAAAACCATCCTTGGCTGTTTTCCAGCTCTGCAGTATCCCCAACATATCGTCATCATTTCAGAAGCCCAATTTCACAAGCACTTTGAATGAACAATAATTAGAACCTTGGCTTTCGACCCTTTCGAACACAAGGGATGGGGGTGTGTAAATCAGATTGGTTCTACTGTCATCAGTAACATATGTGGACTGGGAAGAAGATGAATGTGCTCATGCCAGAGTCTATATCAATGAGCTGTGGTTTATGCGGCCTGTGATCCAGGTTTAGTGTTGTGCCAGTGCCAGGCCTGTGATTGATGTGTAAGATATAAACTGATGTGTTGAGGGGCAAGGGATTTTCTTTCATGCTTGTATGTTTCCTGTTAAAGGTGCAAAGCTAGAGCGAAAGCGCTTCCTCCAATTTCCAAGATGATTCCAAACATTTGGTAAGACATTATTTTATGCAGGTAAGGATACGTATTTTATGTTGATGTCTCTGAATAAATAAAACACAGAAATCTACCAGCCAGCGTGATGGGATTTACCTATGCCCCGCATATGAGAGTCTGAAATGAGGATGTGAATGTTTGTGTGTGTGTGTTCGGTGGCTGGTAAATGTCATGCTCTTTCTCAGTATGCTCTATCAAAAGGTATGGGACCTCGCATAGCTAAGCACTCCGAAAATGGGGAAGGAAAATATCACTCGCGCATTTGGCAAACATTAGGCTGCGGTGCTTTTGATCACAAATGCGAGTGTCAAGTAAAGCTTGAATAAGAAAAGATTAATTTTCTGAGAAAATGTTTGTGTTGTTTGCAGGGAAATAAGCAATCTGCTTTTTTAAATTATATATATTGTGTGTGTGTGCATCAGTTAACTGCATCCATAACCAAATTAGTTCTCAAACTGCTTTGCAAGTCTCTATTGAGTAGTTAATATCACAAGCTCAATTGACAGCATATGTCGCATAGTTTGATTAGCACAAAAAATAATTTTAACTCCATTGTTTTATTTTAATAAAGGGCATTAATCAAGGTTATGATGTAGTAATTACAACTGGAATGAGAACATTGAAAAGCTGTTATTTTATAAAAGCACTTACATTATTGTTCTGTTAAACTTGTGTATTGTTTGATTCTTAAAGATACAATTTTTATCTTTTTCAGAGCAACCAAAGATGTAAACTGGAAAAGTTTAGTAAGCAATTTTTACACTAAAAATCAAGCTACAAATATTTCGGATATAGAATTAAAATGGTTCATGTTCATTCTGACCTCATTCACTTTTCACAATTAATCAAATATCTAATTTTTGGATATATGTATATTTTTATTTGCTTGTTGTAAAGACATAAAGGGACAGGGACTTTTTAAAAGCAAAATTGTGCCAAACACGCTCCAATAAGCTCGATTTGAATTGAACTGGAAATATTCCTTGTAACTGCAGCTCATGTGAAATATCTTTTGCAATTTAAATAAGAAAAATGAGTTCCTGAACTGACTTAAACCTGAAAGATTCCTCTGCTAATCTCAAACCTTGAACACTGATTATGGGTGCCTCCCCTTTTGAAGAAAAACAGAACAGTGGAGTATTTCCATTCTAAGTAGATCATGCCAAATTACAGAAATGTGCTTTTAATTCCATCCTTGAAACAATAGATGTTAAATATGATCGATTTTTTTGTCTAATGCAAGACTACTCAATTTCTAAAGGGTTCTGTGTGTTAGTTATATGCCAGCCCCTATCAGTTAAAGTTTACAAAAAGTGTATGCATATGATTTTATATATCATGTCCTTAGCACTAACAAAGCTGTCCTGTCTCAGCAGCAGGAACATCTTGAGTTATAAAGTCTCTGTGTGTGTTGTATGTGCATGTGTGTTTTTAAACAAAATATCAGATGATGTCATAGGCTCTGTTCCTTGGTGAGCATTTTACATTTCCATCTGTCCTCCCTTTTTTATCAGTATCGGAGTGAAACTAGAGGCCAAATGTCTTTCTGTCATATGTTTCAGGCTGCTTGTTCATGCAACAGCATGTGTTCTGCGTCTCTCAGGAAAGCGGCATACATCATAGCAATACCGCTAACTCGGCACACAACGCTGCCATAGCCATAACCTTATAGCTGTACTCTAGTAAGCAGCCCAATGAGATCAATGCTTTGAGTCTCAGTTAAACAAACCAGCTTAGTTTAAACATTTAGCGGCTTTGGAAGTATTTCAGCATTGTGCATAATATGTTGAGTTGGATGTGATTTACGTACGCGTGATGAAAGCATTTCTGTTAACGTTTCTAGAGAAGCAAATTTGGGCTGGAGATGTGGAGATGTACCTTTTTAACCATGTTTTGCTACTAGCTAGTCATTTAATGGTTGCAGGGGGAGGGATACTTTTACAGAATCTCTGTGGTTTACCACGAGTCATCAATATTTCTTTCTCTGTTGAAAGACATTGAAAGACGATAAATATTATATCAACTAGTTCATTTTGTCAGCACACTGATAGAATTAAAGCTAAAGATGGACTAAAAGATACAAAACTCTTTTAATGCTGGTCCAAGCTAGCCATTAGCTGGTCCAAACTGGTAATTAGATAGTGTAAGAGAGTCATTATCTCATCCAATCCAGTTAGACCATCTCAGACCAGCAACAAACCAGGGACGAGCTACTGGTCAAACCATTATGAGGTGCTTTGGAGAACATCAACCAGGATACTAAGTAATGCAAAAAGTCACATAATGCAGTAGGCCTACTATCCATAAAAAGTAAATAAGGAACACGTTTTTTATGAAGTAACATAATATTGGATTGCATTACTTGACTATTGTTATAGTTAACTTATATATATATAACCCGTATGTGGTCTTGAAAGCCTTAAAACAAACTGCACTGATGTTCATATTCTTATGAATAAGCTTAAAAACTCTCAGTCAGCAAATATGTTGGATGTTTTTCAGCAAAGAGTAAAAGAAAACACAACCTGTCAAATATCAAAGAAGTGCATGGCGTGCATGCATATGTGTGTGCGCTCGTTTCTATTTTAGTGGCTATTCAGCAGCACTAGGGGGCCCTGCAGGGCTGTGTTAATGTGATTGTATGATTTGTGTGTGTGTTGCTATGGACCTTACCATGACAGATTTAATATCAGCCTTGCCAGTGACATTGACTGTTCAGAGTTCATCTTCTGTAAAAATCCTGATACTCTAACATGACATCAAACCCACAGTGACCAATAAGCACAATGTGTTCAGTGTGAGGCTGTTTTCACAGAGACTGAAAAGAAAAAGGAAAAAAAAAAGAAAAGAAAAGAGGAAAGACAGGTGGACGCAACAGTTGCTGCTGTCCCTCAAAGCAATCTGGCCAAAAGGAGAGCACCTGTCGGATGTGTAACCGCTTCACGAGAGAAAAAGAGAGTCTGTGTTGAGTCTCTGTGATGATGAATAAGATTTAATTATTCCTGCGGAAATGTTGGTGCGCTTTTAAGAGTGGATGATTGGGTTTGTGTGTCAGGTACACAGATCTACCTCTTCTAACTTCTTTCAGTGGAAAATCGCATTGCTCAGATGTTGCTCTTCTGATTTTTTTAATAAGGATTCAAATGAAAAAGCTGATTGTTCTTTTAGAGACTTATAATAGCATTGAATTATATTCTTATATTAATAATAAGGCTTATATGTATTGTAGAATTTTAAAATTGGTACATCCTAATTCTCAATTTAATTATCTACTTTGCTGTCTTAAAGCTCCTTAAAAAATAAAACAGACACTCTGATGAGTTTATTTTTAATGAGTTTAATTAGTTTAATTTAAAATATCTGATTTAAGACATAATCTGCATCAGCTCTTGACAGATACGATTTTTACAGTCCGTTTCTCAGAAGAAAAACTGACAACAGATCAGAATATCTCAGACTGATGTCATTTGTTTCTATCCTATGGGTTGAGTGTGCTGTTGTAGTCACTTCTCTCTATTGGTGTGCTAGGAGAACTGTGCCATTTGTTCTCCCCATTGCCATGACGTTGCTCTCTGTGTGTGTGTGTGTGTGTGAGTCTGTTAGACTCATATGAGACATTACAGGATAGCTGAGCCTCTCTTATGGGCCACAGCTGCTCATGGCTGTTGTAGTGCCTGTGTGATGTCATCTTTAATGGACATCCATTTCCACTGGGAAACAGGAGGGAGGGAGATGATCTTCATAAAGCCACCTGCATACTGGTGCTTATGTACCACTGTATGTGTGACCTCTCAAAGAGAAGGAAAGGTGGGATGGGATATGAATTGATCAAACTGAGGTCCTTGGTGGCTTTGTATCCAGGAGATGATAGCATTACTGGGGAACAGAAAAATCAATGATTTTTTTGGAAATGAACGGGGTGTGTGAGTGTGTGTTAGGGTGTGGTGGTGTTGGGGGGGGTGGTTGTGTTCTTATTCAGACCCTTTACGCAAACCCTACACCGTCTTGAGTAAAGGAGAGCCCCGCTAGGGATGTAAGGTGAGACACTGGGGCAGATGGAAGGGTGATGGAGTGAAGGTGTGTGTGTGTCTATCCATGGGTTTGTGTGTGAGTGTGCCTTCATGTGCTCTGGTGAGTGCATGGAAATCGCAAATAGTATACTCTTATTTTTTTCAACTGTTTTTTATCTTTCTATTATATTCTATCTGTCTATCTATCATGCAGTCAGAAAGTATTTAATCCCCTTTGCTTTTTCTTGTCTTCAGTTGATACTACAAAGGTTTAAAAATTACTTGATACTTCATAATGACACAGCGAAAAGATTTTTAGATATGTCTATAAATTTATTTAAAGAAAAAAAACTGACGTCACATTTGCAAAATGTGCTTCAGACTCAGTATTTAGTAGAAGCACCTTTAGCAGCAATTACAGCATTGAATCTTTATGACGCAACAAGCTTTGCACACCTGAATTGGGGGATTTTCTGCCATTCTTCTTTGTAAATCCTCTCTAACTCAATCAGACTTAAACTCAGGTCTCTCCAGAGATGCCCGATAGGGTTTAAGCCAGGGCTCTGGCAGGGACACTCCAGCCCACTCCTGTTGTTGCCTTAGCTGTGTGTTTAAGGTCATTGTCATGTTTGAGGTCCTTAGCACTGTGGAATAGGTTTTCACTGAGGATATCAGTGCTCCATTCAGATTTCCCTTAACCCTTACCAGTCTCCCAGTGCCTGCCGCTGAAAACACCCCCCTACAGTATGAGGCTGCACCAGCACTTTACTATTGGGATGGTACTCTGCAGTTGAGCAGAGATGGTTTCGTTCAAACATGATGGTTAGAACTGAGGTTCATCGGACCAGAGAATCTCGTTTCTTAGAGTCTGAGGGTCTTTTAGGTGCTGAACAAGTGTGTTTTCATGTGTCGTAACTGAAGAGAGGATTGAGTTTGGCAACACTGCCATAAAGCCCAGATCAGTGGAGTGTTGCAGTAATGTTGGTCCTTCTGTAGGTTTTTCCCATCTGCATATATCTCGATAGAAACTGGTCTCTGATGCTGCGTCCGAAATCGCTTACTTCCCTACTATATAGTACGCGAAAAACAGCATGCGAGGCGAGTAGTATGCCCGAATTCATAGCATT
>JAUMHR010000062.1:9768719-9787227 GCA_032361145.1 Enteromius fasciolatus | reverse complement strand
CAGGGGCTTGTTATCCACGTAGCCCCACAGCAGGCTCTCTGTCCTGGGCAGCTCTGAGTCGGCTCCCCCCTGGACCAACTGGATTCCCCCCCCCCAATAGCACTGCCAGCATTAATCTCCTAAATGATCCCGCCAGGGGGAGGATCAATACTCATTTACAGAGACGTGGCCTGATCCCTTAATGTAGAGCAGTGAGGATAGCTTTCTACCCCCCCACTCATGTTGCTGTCTCTCCTTCTATCTTGTCTCTTCCTTTCGAACTCTTTCTTCCTGTCTTCAATGGCCTATTGCTTGTCTTCCTCTTAAGCCCACTGAAAGGAAAAGGTAAATGGGATTGGAATAGGTAACAGGTGAAGAAATTGACATACAGTGGAAAAATGACTGCATAAATTGCTTGTAGTATGAGGTCAGTCGCTTTAATGAAAAATAAAATCTGCGTTGATGAAGTCACCACCCCGCTCCTGTTAAGTGCCACCCTCATTAGGATTGAAACCAGCAGCTCTTGGACTGCAGATATTGTTGGGTTTTAATTTTGTCCTGCTGGGTGGTCCCGTCACCAGGAATAGAGGCTACTGGCTTTCAGACTGTTATTTTAATAGCATAGTGACTAAGCGCTATTATACCATTTTAATATTTGCAGTAGCATTATTTTTACTCTTTGTTTTCCATCGTTGCAAGAAAATATGACTTCATGTCGAAATAGCGACATCCAAGAAAAATGGGAATAGACCGGACTTTCCACAGAATAATGGCCCGTCTTTTTCCAGTCGGTTAGCACCAGCAGAGAGAAAGAGCGTGTGTGGTTTTCAAAACGCCTCATCATTGATCTCTGATGAAGCCTGCCCTTCACTGAAATGCTTTTCTTCTTTTTCCCTTAGCCAGGGAACGTCTGTTTTTCACCTTTACTCTGTTTCAAGTGTGCCCGTTATCCTGCCTGCTGGCCCATAGTGGCACCTGGAGCCAACTCAGCTGGACAGCTGCTCTGGTCGCTGGCACACTGGGAGAGTATAACTGGTGCCTGGTCAAAGACAAGCTAAACCATGAAATAATATTTTACCGATTCGCTATTCCAAGTCCTCACCAAGTCAGCACTATTTCAAAAACTTATTTCGGGACAGGACCATTCCAAGTGAAGGACCTGAGGAATGATATCCGTTTAATCCCACCAGAAGCCGCTTACCTCACTTCTTCCAAAAATGTTCTTTCTGAAACTCTACCTCAGCTCCCAGTTATTGCAATGGTTATGGCCAGTAGGGGAACATAGCTCAAACCCCTTCATTATGGACAGGCAAACCTGTCCACCCTTTTCCACATCGCTCTTTTCCATTATATGCAGCATGTGAATAAATATATATATAGGAAGGCAGAGAGCCGAATGCTAACTCTCTTAACAAGATTCTATGGACATTAATGCTATTATTATCTGTTACTCTGTAAAGCCTCTGCACAGCCACAGAGCACTTTGTCCTGTTGAATAATTCACTGTCAGCAGCCATAGGCAGAGCGAACTGGCTTAATGATGAAGGGACAGGCACCTTACTCAGCTCTGTCTGTTGTCTGTTTGATGAAGTGAAAGAGGCCATGGGTTGGAGAGGGTTAGACAGATGACACAGAGGGTATTTGAGGCTACTACCAGGGGCATTTCTAAACTAATGTTGGGTTTTTCTCTGCAAAGATTCCACTATGTACTTAGAGGATATTGCTTTCAACACACAGCTTGTCTTTTCTCTAAACATTCAAAATGAAATTGCCCTGTCATTTGTCTCCTAACCATTGTTTCATTTCCCTTTCCACTTCCTGTTCTCATGACCATAGCTCACCTGTAGAGTGTTTGCAGATTTGATTAAACATAGACGGCTTTGGAATGTTTAAGAAGGTCATAGTTCTTTTCGGACCTCATTATCTGGGTTGCTTCGTGGAAACAGTTTGCATACTGCAGTTGAAATGCAAGATGACCACACGCAGGATGTTAAAAGGATAAGTCTCAAAAATTACAATACTGTCATCGTCCCCTTGTTTGAAACCTGTTGGACTTTATTTCTACTGAAGATTGTGAGATTGGGCATTTGAGTCAATTTATTAATCTGATTAACTGAATCAAAATGAGTTGATCTGCTTGTTTGAATCAGACTGTAACTGATCTGATTCGCTGAATCTTAAATGAATCAGTTGATCTACTGTTAAATTATTTACTAATTATTCATTTACTTACAATAATGATTTTCTGATCTGATTAATTAAATCAAAATTGATTAGTTCATCCGATTATGAATCACAAATGAATCAACTAATATGATTAACTGGCTGTTTCTCTATCGGAAAGACCCTTCTAAAGATGCATATCTAAGCTGCATAAAGCTCCACTGAAGGGCATTACAGTTTGAAGGATAGTAGGCAGTCTTTGTACCCTTCATTCTGCCTTTTTTCGAAAGAATGCATCAGGTTTATTCTTACTTCAGTCACCCACAATCCTTTGCACACATTCCAATTCACTAAAAATGATTGAGCTGAAAAAGTATCAACACCGAGCTAGTTCAGTTTTATTATTTTATTAAAGATAAGATTTTTTTTTGAAGTTTTTTGTTTGTTTGTTTTTGTTTGATTGTGAATGAATCACATAATTTAATATAAAAATGTTTTTTTATAACGTAACATTTTATGAAGTAGCCACGCATACTTTCTGAGAAAGACTCTAGACTTGAAGCCTTGAAAGCCTTGAAGCCTCAAAAGGTCTGGTCTAGGAAGTAAATTACATAATTTTCATTTTCAGGTAGTACTTAAAGAGCAATAGAGGATGGATTTATTGTTTAATTTTACAGTTATTATCTTGAATATGTTTCTTACATATAGGCTTGTGCAACATTCTTTGATCAGCAACATATCATTATGAGATTATATAGTGTTTTTACTCAATCAATGCAGACTGTACACTGCAGACCCATGCTAAGTAAACCACACCCAGCTGAGGTCTGACAGAAACCTGATAGTCATCAGGTACAAGAATAGCGCTACCCGCCACTGCTGCAGCACTCGCTTTTGTGACCTGTAACAGAGAACGGCAGACCTTCGGATGGTACCATGTTGGTGCTTCAGCCCAACGTGTCCTTGTGTTCAAAGTCACATGAATGCTCTAGCTCATGTTTTGGCTGCTGCATTCATATGTATGTGTCATGTTTTTTCATTGGCTTGAATAGACAAAACACCTGAAAATCTTTGGGATGCTAACTAAACTCTTAATATTAAAATGTCTCATACATCTAACTTTTGTCTGGCCTTCAGTTCCTTTTTAGTTGGTGTCAGTCGGTCTCTCTCTCTCTTTCTCTCGCGCATTCTCTCTGTAGTCAGAGTCAAAGGAGTAAACATCCTTGGGGAACAGCGAGCTCTTTCTTTGGGTGGAGGACTGAATCATTGCAGTGAGGGTCCCATGATCCTCTCTGTGCCTTGGGACACACACTGCATTCCTCCTTCCTACTCAGTCGCACACACTCAAACACAAATTTCCTTCATACTTTAAATTAACATGAATTTACAGACCCTCCTACAACACATATCTAGATAGGTTTGTGGCATTAAGCATCAGGCAAATAGCGTTAGATCTTATGTCACAGTTATTAAGTAAACTGACGAATCTTTCGCCAACATGAAGAACTGTGAAGTGCATTAGATATGCTTATTTCACTAAAGTGTTTATTTCGTTACGAGACGTGCACTCTTTAGTGATAGACATTTAAAAAAAAACACAAAAAAAAAAACAACTCAGCTGCATCAGCCACTGATAACATCAGTCATGTGACGTGATGATTAATAATTAAAAAATGAATGGCACTGCTTTGAAGTTCCAAACATGTTCCTTTGAGTTCAATATGGACTAAATAAAAACAGTTATATATAATTCAAAACTTATGGGGAAAACTGTCTTCCAAATAAAAGATTTAAATGATCTTGTCAGATAAAGCCTTTTTGGAAATTTTTGAAAATTCTATCTGAAGTTCGCTACAAGTATAGTGTATAACAAATAAGAGATTGGGCATCAGGAAAATTGTCACAAGGACTGCTGAAGTTCAAAATCAAAAGTTGGGTTACAAAACCCAGTTTAATAGCAACTTACATAATATTATATTTTATCTCCTCAAAATATGTGTGCAATAGATCTTCTTATAAATGACACAGACCTACAATAAAGTACATTTTATAATTAAGGCGTTATGGTTAGTATGACAAATAATGTTTTTTTTCCCTTAACGACATGATTCAACTGTGACAACTTACCCCTTATAGGTTACCCAGTACTGCTACATATTGTCACAAAATAGGAAAACAATATTAAAGTCAAAAACTTGTATTTATTTATTATTAAGTAATTTTTTCTTTTTTTCCTATTGCTGTTAGGGGGTAAAATAATTAAAACATATAAAACAATTTATTCTATTTTAAGGTCTCCTTGTTACAGTGTAATTATACATTTAAGTACTGAGTAATATTAATTAATTACATGTACATACTATATGGGTAGGGTTAGGATTAGGGTTTGGTTTAGAGTTACTTGCATGTAATTAATGTAATTAAGTAAGTACATGCAACTTGTGTAACAAAGACACCTTAAAAACAGTGTTACCTTAAATAGTATTATTTGATTATGTTAGATGAGAGTAGCTTATTTTAGTTTATGGCCGTACATTTATTGATTTTATAAAACTACCCCTTATAAATGTTCATTAAAAGTAAAAGGTGACAACTATCAAGTGCTCCCTCAATAAAAAGTTATTGTCTACTTCTTTGCTGCGACTGGTTTTATGACAAGCGGTTTTCTGCCTCGTCATGAATAAGAAAAAGTTGCAGCAAAGATTGTGTATGCGTGTGCGTGCGCCATAAACAGGTGCACGCGTCAAACTTTCCCCGCCCCCATCCTAACTGTAAAAAAAAAAAAAAAATCACTCTCGATTCAGGTTAAATGTTTACCGTTGCGCTTTTCCGCGTAATGGGCTTGGAAATGTTTGTTTTGTCCAGACACTCGTGTTTCTTTTGCACTGTCAATCAGAATAGCTTTTCCTCTCCCTGTACATGCACAGGTTGATCAGCGAGCGTCTCGGAGCGCCGCAGGGAGCGTGGTGCGAGGGGAGGGAGTTGGCCGGAGACGGGGGTCTGAGCGCCAGAGAGAGAGGTATAGGAGCCAGAAGGTAATGTCGTAAAGCCGAGTGTCGTAAACCAGGTGCAGGGAGGGGAGGTGGAGTAGAAGGGAGGGAGGGGAGGTGTGGGGGCGAGAGGAGGTGACTCTCCAGCAGCATTTAGACACAGCGAAAGGATCATGGCGGATGGCCCCAGGTGTAAGCGCAGAAAGCAGGCGAACCCGAGGAGGACAAACGGTGAGTAAAAACCCTTCGCTTTGCTTGGCGACGGCTGTTTTCATTCAACTCTGGACTCCGGGCCGCTGGCAGAACTTCTCGAGCCCCACAAAGTGCTGGAAAGTAGCGCCGTGTTATAGCCCCTATCTAGTGTACCGTTATACCTGCCGCGCTCGCGACTCTCTCACCGCCTAGCGGTGCACAGCGCGAGCGCGGACCGTTATACGCAGCCAGTCCCATATAAGTGACTCGCTTTTGTTTCCCCTTTTATTCTCCGTCGCCCTGAGTCCACTTTATAAAGCTTTGGGGTTTGAAAAAAATTAATTCTATTCGAATCTGTTACTCGTCCTTGTTAGATTTTTCTCTTTTGATTCGAGTGAAATGAAACTTATTTTCTCGCTCTAAATGTACCTGTTTGGTCCGATGCGGCTGATTTTGGTTTCGCATGAATCACTTTGAGCGATTGAAGTGGTGGAAAGGTTTTCATAAATACGTTTTTGGGAATAGAGCGTTGGCTGGAGAGGATTTTGTTATTTCGTTAATAACAAACTTTGATATATCTGCAGTGGGCTGTTCCGCTGTCTGCGTGGTAGCAGGTAGCTAGCGAGCTAGCAGAATCCTAAGAATAACATCTAGTGTGTTTGTAAACGTTTTAGAGTGATATGTATGAATAGATGGCTTTAAATATCCGATGTGACAGTTTGGCTTGTTTTACTATCTACTAGTCGCACTTTTGTCATGTAGCTCATAAGAAACTGCCTGATAACAGCAGCACGCTGCTCTCTCTGTGTTGCTGCTGCAGTTCGCGGTGATGTTTGACAGGAAAGTTTCTTCTTGGACTCCGATCGAAGTTTACAAAGCAAAAAATAAGGCTGTGTTTATGTAACAGTCCTGCCAGTCTAGGCGTCCCTGCGGGTTAGGGCTCTCGGAGAGCTCTGGAGCACGATGCCAGTTAAAGCAACCTGTTTGTGCAGCCAGCCTGCCACATTCTAGTTGGGTGGTAACGCTGAAGAGAAAAGGAAAGGAATCTGAAGGGCTGTCTGCTGCTAGAACAACTGCTGCAGCCTATATAAGGAATGCGTATACATCCCGAGCAGCGCAGAGAGTCCTGATAAATCGCGCTGCTGCAGCTGGACTTACTGCACTGACAGTTTATTTGTTTTGGGGACTTTATGCATCCGCTTTGTAATGCACGTCCGTAACTGTGTTGGTCTCAGGTTTATGTGTGGTATATCTGTTCTTCTGTATTCTAACGATTTATCCGGCAAGCCGCTTCCAGAGGAATAGATGTGAGCCTGAGTAATTTCACGAAGGAAATCGATAGCGAGAAACGCGAGGCGTGCTTTACTTCTCGCCTGCGCGCGTGAGATAGGGAATATAAACTTGAAAACACGTTCAGAACATTTTTATTCGTCCAGACTGTGTGTTTTTATATCAAAAGCACACCGTTATTCGCTTCATCGGGTCATCTGGTGTATTAAGTGTCAATTTTGCGAAGAGATGAGTGAAGAAACACACTTTTCCTCAGGCTGACGCCATGCGCGCGCCATGTAGCGGATCTCTCAGTGCGCGCGTGTGTGAGCGACCTGTAAATATGTGCTTACCTGATCGGAGGGAAGGACAAAAATGTCACTTAGGTTTTTCTTAAATGCCGTTTGACCATCTCGCTATTGTTTTTTTGCCACCTGAACTTGCTGACAAGGAAGGAGTCTTTCTTTTTCTCTCTCTGTGATACATTGTCTCATTTTGAAAGCAGACGGGAGGCGTTTCTCGTGCGTTGCAGCAAATGTCAACTTGTGCAGGTATAAAAAAGATGTATGTGTAGTGTTTTTCGCATGCCTTCTCACTCTCAGCTGCTGTTGTCGTTTGTTTTTAACTGCAAGAGGGATGTGTGCCTGTTATCATTCGGCTTTCTGTAGCGCTTACTCTTAAAAGCATCGCCACAGTGCAAAGAGCATCCCCGATACTTAAAGGTGCTGGAGGATTTTTTTTTACATGCGGTAAAAGCATAGGCGTGTTCTGAAATTGTTTCGAAACCTACAATGATTTTACACCGTGATGTTAAAGGGTCATTTTGCAGCGCTTTTCTGCGGTGTTGGGTTGATGTAAGTGCTTTGTCATAGGGCGTTTGGCACTGCTCACCGCACTGCAGGTATCTGAACGCGGAGACGCACCTGAGCCGTGCAACAGCACCTGCTTATGCTTATTTTGTCATATGAACACCTGCAGATATAGCTTTTGATGACATGTTACGTCAATTCATTTTAAACTCAGTCCTTCTGTGTTAAATAAAGCTTGTTTCATCTTAATCATACGCCACATGAATCCAAGTTTGCTCTTCTATGGACGCTCGCACGACCGTTCATTATTTGAAGTCACAGACTGACCCAGGAGCGCTCCCTGCGCGTGATGGACGTTCCCTGCGTCATTAACATACGCCCCTCCCCCCGTGCCGCCGTGAGGAGTGTTGATCAGACCGTGTATAATTGGAATGTGGCCGCCTGAGTGCTTCACCGTTTGGTGTAAAGGCCAACGGTAAATGTTCACTGGAGACAAACTATCTTCTAGATTGATTCACCTTGTGTTTACCAGACGTACCTTCACTTTAGTTACCATAATCAAGATGAATGGAATGTTTTTCATTTCAACTCACTTTACTATTTTGAACCAGCCACAGAAGGCTTAAACACTATGATGTATCTAAGTTATGTGATATTAATAGCACTAAACTGTTATAATTTGCACCACCTTCACCGACTTAACAATCACACGTTATTAAAATCTCCCCCTTAGGTCTTCTATGATTGTGGCTTTTATCAGAAGGCCCAATTGTTGCCATTGCTGTCAGTTTGCAGCAATAAGAAGGCTACACATGAATTTATACTTTAAAATGCAAAAGCAAACAAAAGCAGCTGTGATTAGAAACATTAATATTTACCAAAAGCTTAAAAGTGTTAAAAGTTCATCCCAACATGGTAACTTATGTGTCAAATATTCAAAAAGTTTCCATTCTCTTATGAAAGCTCATTAAGGCAACTGTATTTTGTATTTTCTTTTTATGATGCATTTAAATGGTCACATGAATTGCATTTACATATTAGTGTAGCAGTAAACATTTCAATAACTATACCATTTTACTAATCTTTTTTTTTTTTTGGCTATCAATAAAATGTTCTTGACTCTTACTTATGAGTCATATCGCATTAACATAGCCTGTCTTCATTTGGAGCATTGGTAAAGGTTACAGTAGTTTCTACACCGGGGCTGAGGGGGAAGGTAAAACGATGAAGCTTTTACCAGACACTTTGAGCATGTGACAGCAGCACTTCACCATCAGGTGAAAAATCTGTGACTTGCCTGTTGCTTTGACTAAAGGCAGGGTGTTAACCCCAAGATGAGCTGTTGGGCAGGTGAAGAATGTTTTACAAGCTAGAGAATTCATTAGTTCTCTCTGACTTTTTACCCTGTGGACTTGACAGATTGGCTTACCCTGAAAAATAAAAGCTGAATTCAAATTTTTCATCATTGAAAGCCTGTAGTTAGTTCAACTGAGTAAACCTGAAGCACAGGAAACAACCCACAGATTTGGACTCGCCGTCTTGGATTGGAATGCTAAATAGTCAACAGTTTTTCAGAGTATTTAAAGCTGTCTCAGGTGAAGTTATCTGCAGAATGCGAGGAAGGTGAACTGTGTCTAAACATCTTGAAAACTGTGTGGCTGTGCTGTGCTGTACTGCCTTAATCAATCTTATTTAAAAACACACCTTGCTTATATCACCAACAGCTCCAAAGGCCAACAGAGAGCATCTCAAGTATGTCACTTCTGAATCATACGTACTCCCAAAACACTTCTATTGATAGAGCTAAGAAGATGCTCGAACTGTTTTCACCTTTGGGACATGGGACTGGTTCGAACGGCATTCCTAGCCACTTGGGGTTCTCGTGGCACGTAACATGAAGGCGATCAGGGGCTTGAGCTGTAAACGTGAAGGTGCTAATAGTCCGCAAGACGACAGGTGTTGTTCACAGGGCAGCCCTGCTTCTGTCCCTTCCTCCTTTGGCTCTCTCCGAGAGTACTGGAGGGCAATTTGAAACCTCCCAGTTTGGGAATAGAGGAATGTGGCTGACCGGTATTAGCATGGCTAAGAAAATAAACATGGCAGCGGCTGTTGGGCGTGCTGTGCTTTGTAGTGGCTTTCTAAAATGGAGGTTAAGTTTCAAAAGATCCTTAGCCAGACTGTATTTTTATTCCGAGACGTTTTAGGGGGAAGGATTTACACTTCTCAAATGAGCAGAACCCGCAATGTTTTACCCAACTGCGTTTATACAAATACACCCAATGAATGAAGAGAAATATTTAGCTTGTTTACTGTCATTACCTTTGGAGAGCTATGGCCAACGTCAAGCTACTGCCAGCTCTGTGATAAAATGGGTGTAGCGGAATTTATTTGGCTGATAAAACTTTAATTACTGCACCGGGCTATTTCCACACCCCATAGCAGACTTTCTAGGGGTTTAAAGCAATAAACACGCATGCTTGTTTTTCTCTTACTCATGCACATTAAGGTGACACTTTATAGTAAGGAAACTGTGCAGTATTTTTAAAACGCGTTTGTTTTTCTGTAGGTATATGTGACCGCTTTTCTGCGGGACTTGCTGCTAGGGCATTTTAAAAGCCATCTGCTAACATTTAGGGTCTCTCCCTAGTGCGCGAGGTTCAGCCGAGGCGGAAATTTTCATTTATCCAACGTGCTTTCGTTGACTTCCTCCAAGAGTCCATCTGAAATGCTCTCTCCTCTCTTCTTCGTCCCGCTCCTCTCCTCTTGTGACCCTTTCTCTAAGACACAGTAGCAGGGTGATGTTTAGTGACCTCTGCCATGGGCGCCCATGCATTGCCTCAAGTTTGACTTCACTTTCCCCCCCCCCCCCCCCGTGCCATTGTGAGGCGTCCAGCGTAACAAATTGGCTGTGTGTTAAAGCCCCCAACTCACACACACACGCACACAAATACACACTCTGTGAATAGATCTCTAGGTAACAAAGCTCAGAAGCAGCCCTTGTTTTTTCATCTTACCCCCATTCCCTTTCAGTTTGCCCCCCGTGTGGAGGTCACATGGGGGAGGGATTTGTTGAAGATGGGGGTCAGTGTTTTGGAGGCCTGCTGAGGTGACAGTGAAGGACTGTTGTAAACTGGCAAGATAGCTCCTCTTCTCTCCCTTCCTGTGCTTTGCATAACAAACATGGCTTCCTTCTTGTCAAGGGCCGGTGTGTGAATGTGTTTAAGCACGTGAAAAACACTGTATGTGACCGAGAACTTGTAGACAGAGCGTGGTGGTGCATTTCTATTTGATTGAGATCCAGTTTGTGTTTTCTCTTTTTCTATGAACGCATTTGTTCACTTGTATTTAGAAGGGTCAGAGAAGGAAATCGGCCCTTTTGTTTTGTTGATTAGGTGAATGAAGAGGATAGAAAGGGAAATGGGACTCAATTATAGGCTATAGTGATAGCCACTCAGGACACTCATGACAATACACACAACATAGCATAACATGCACAACTACACATGGAATGTGACTTACACTATACCCTTGGCATTATTACAAAAATTGAAATATTTTAATATACAATTTATTCCTGAGAAGGCAAAGCACATCAGTGTTGCTTAATCTTTTAATGTTACTTTTTCAGGAGTCACTGATAAATTTAAAGTTTTAAAAGAGCAGCATTTATTAAATATATATATAATTTTGTAAAATTATTAATGTTTACAAAAACTTTACTGTCACTTTTGATCAAATCAATGCGTCCTTTCTGAATAAAACGATTAATTTAAATGACAAACTGAAAAATAAAAGTCTTGAACAGTGATTCCTGGGTGAACCTGGATTTTCAGCAGGAAGTAATGTGGGGTAGGATTTTTAATTTGAAATTTAAATGTTAAAAAAAATAGACTGCATTAGCATTAACATAATAATATTTTTCCCCTGCTCGTACAGCCTTGGTTACGCAAGCAAAAAGTTAGTTTCAGAGGTTGAAAAGGTTTTAATAATAATAAATTCTTTAGTATAACATGCACTGGTGAATTATTTTCCTAATCTCTATGGATATTTATAGTAAAAAGTTACTTTTTTCATTTTGTGTATAAAGGATTCTTAATGGAATCATCCTCCTAAAGAACTGAAATCCGTGCACGGTTCATTTCAGGTGCTGCTTAATTCCTGCGGCCCTGTCCAAATTTGGCTCTCAGCTAACAGCCTTCCAAACTTCTCTGTGCTTTTACAAACGGGGATTAATGATCAGGCCGGTCACTGGTCCCACGGAAGGAGAGGAAGCATTACTCCTAAAGAAAAACCTTCTCTTTATTTCTGTCTCCTTCATCTCTCCCTCGTTTTCATTCTCCTCAGAAGAGCCCAGGTTTCATGAACCCCCTTTTTAGGCGTACTTTATTGGTTGGTTTGTGTGTGTATTTGTGTGTGTGTGTGTGTGTGCATGCTTAAGTGAGCTATTGTGTTTTAAAGCTTCAGCAAGGGGGAGAAAAGGGGTTTTGCTACCTATGCAGCGGGCCACTATCGTGCATAGAGGGGCTTAGCGGCAGAAGAAAAGGACTATTGAAAGAGTGCAGAGAGGGAGGGAACACTCTTTCTCCCGCTGCCTGTGGGAAACTACTGCCCATGCGGAGACACTCATTTGCATATGACCCATTCTCCGACGAGAGGAAGATGAGATGTGGAGGAATCCTTGTCTCTCTGCGTGTCTGTGTGTAGGTGGAGCGTTTGACGCTTGTGATGGAGAGGTGTGATGGAGGAACAAGTGTTACAGCGAATGGGTGTCAACAGCGCTGGTCCGTGGACTAAAATATCCTAAAGGTGTTTGGATGATGAGGAGAGACACATACACACTAGTGGTCAAAAACACATCTCAGTAACACCTACCGAGTTCCGCTTTGATGTCATATGATAAGTTCATATCATACACCACTTAATGTGTACTCCTCCCTCACCCGCCACGTAAAAAGAAGCTTACTAAATAATTTTTTTTTAAAATAGACTAATAATTTAATAACGCTGTTGAATGTAAGCTCAAGCAAATCTTTATAAAAACTAGTGCTGCATCCAAAATAAGTTTTTGTTTACATAATACGTGTGTGTGTACGTACACACTCATACAGTATATATTTTGAAAATGTTTACATGTTTTTAAATGTATATATTTATATAATTTATAATTTAAATAAAAAATATATACAAATATTACATACTCTTCTAAAAGAGTTTTTAGTATTAAAAATCTATGAAAAAATTTATAAATGCTCTATGTTATTAAATAAATCAATTAAATCAAAATAAAAACAACTATAAATATATATTCTTTTTCAAATTAAACATTTATTTATGTAAAACTAAGTAAAAGAAGTAATAAAAATAAAATAAAAATAAATGTTTATTTAAAAAAATAAATGTTTATTTAGTTTTTTTCTTTAATTGAGTTAATAACATATTTAGAACATTTATACACTTTACTTTAGAGATTTGTATAAAAATTTTAATTTAACAAAACATTTAATATGCTTTTAATTTGTAATTTATCTGCTTATCCGTTACATAACTTTAATAACATAAGACATAATTTTAATATCTGTCCATTATTGACACATATTTATTTACATTGTTTGTCTAACAGGATTGTCACAAAGGGAAACTTTGTTCATCTTCACCATTCGGAAGACAATTTTATCTTCAAAGTATAGTTAAGTAAACTAGCACACACCAGCACACTTACAGCTCAGTCCTGGAGTAGCAACAGCCAGTTAGGATCATTCACACGTATTGTGCTGTCTGGACACAGCAGCACACATTCCACAATGAGTGTGTGTGTGTGTGTTTGTTTCCTGTCAGTCTTATTTTTCTGCTGTATGTCACTGTGTTGTGTTGATCTCGTCTAATAGAGTGTGTATGAAATAGATTCTCTGGAGATAAACACTTCCCCGCAGATCTCTTGTCAGCGTGAGTCATATGAACGGGTGTGTGAGGTGTATGACCTCATCTAATACAATCATCATTCAATCTCAACGTGTGTGTGTGTGTGTGTGTGTGCAGGCATGGTCGGAAGGTCGCTGCCACATCACACAGGAAATTAAGACTTCACCCCCTCCTTCTCCGCTCCTTTACTCTTTGGGGATATTATGTTTGTGTGTACACCTGTCCGAAAGACTCCGATCGGAGCCTGACAACTTAAGTGGCTTGCTCTTCAGGGACAAGTCTACAAGTTTGTGTCTATGAGCGTATGCACCTGTTAGGGTTTCTTCATTACACCTGAGAATATGAGTGCTCATAATTGGCTTGTGTGGGGGGTAATTTTGTCTGTTGTGCTGATACGTTTATTGTTTTTAATAATATGAGTTGGGACATCTCTTAAGGGCTAGGATAGTCATTGGCGTCTCTCTCGGTCTCTCTCGCTCACTCTTTCATGCATCTCCTGGCCTTAATCCTAAAGTTTGTGTTGAACTGCTTACACAATATAGGCCTCCAGGATTCTGTTTTCAGTAGATTGTGGTGTAATCTAGCAGTTAAAGATCTTGGCTCGTAACCAAAAGGTTGCAAGCTCAAATCCCCAAGGAACGATCCATGAACGAGCACTATTGTGCTCTGGAGCGAGCCACTTAACCTTAGGTTTCTCCAGGAGGATTGCTCCTGTAACTGAACGTGCAATTACAGCGGTTTTCAAAGTTTCTGATGCCAAGGAGAAGCCCTAAATATGATGATCCCCTTGTGAGGGATCACCTCACTAAAACATAAATGCAGCTATATATTTTGATGAATGGGCCACATTTCTGAGGTACAGTTGTCTTACTTGAGAAAACATCTATAACAAATATAATTTTTGCTTTCCCACTTGCAAAAGTAAAAACAAACATCTATGATACCGTACTGTTTCTATGACTTTCCAAAAGAGGAAAAAAATGATTTTAAAGATTAATTACAAATTTGTACAACCAGATCTCCGTATAGGTCTAGTGTTATATGAACATTACTATTTTTTTTTATGAAAATATTAAAAAACTTTACTATATACTATATAACTATTTAATATTTTATAACCGTAGAAACACATCATAGTCTATGAAAAGGGTCCATAAAAACCCACTCACTATTAAAAAAAATAAATAATGAATTATTTAATCATTCCTTGAATTATGCATAATTATATGCAACTAACCCTAAAGCTAATAGAGCAAATCCTCATTCTAACCCTAACCATATAATAAGTACATGTAGTTAATAATATTACTCAGCACATAAATATAATTATGATAGTAACGTAGGGCGCCATAACATTAATTGTAACCAAAAATGTTATGCATATACATGACAAGAAAATGTAATAATTGTTTCCAAAATGATATAAGAATTGTTACTGTACTAAAACAAATTTTTACCTGAAAAATATATATTTTTTAGTGTAACTGAGAGCAACAATTTTGGGGAGAAAAACTCTCACAGCGACAGGTATGATATCTGTCAGGTTATAGGAATGAAAAAAAACAAACAAAAAGCTGAAGCTTTAACATGATGTAATTCTATTTCGTCCTGTAATATGGACACAGCAAAGGATGAGCAATGGAAGTCTTATCACCGCCCAGAGTGTTTTTCTTATCTCCCCCCACCCCCCGCGTATAAGGAACCTCTGCTAAAAAGGAAAAGCTATATTTTTCATTCCTTTAATCTTACCAGCTTCACGCTCACATCCAATCCCATCATCTCCCATATTGCATCCATAATAGGCAACAACCTGCAATATCTCCTGATTGATCCACGAGGCACGACAGTCTCTTCGGCACAGAAACAGCTCCTAAAGAGCATCAACACACCTCAGCCGTCATCGTTTCTTTTTCAGCATTTGCAGCCCTGTTGCATCAGAAAGCCAAATTACAGCTAGAAGTAATGCATCCTCATTTAATGCTTTCAGCCCTTATCGCATCAAAACAATGCTAAGAAGATAATGATGAATATGCCGTATACTTTTATCAGCTCGTAGGCTCGCATGGCCTTATGAATACGGCTCTTATGCCGGCGAGCGGCTGCACTGATAAGGTGATCTATCATAGTGATGTATGAAATGTCAGGGATCCTGGGAGGCAGCGTGAGATCTCTGTTCTCTGAGGTTCTGAGGAGCTCTGCAAGGGTTTGATGAGTTATGATTTGAGGGGGTACTCGTTGTAATGCATCTCTATCCATGGCCCTGTGGAGATCTCTGTGTGTGTGCGTGTGTGTGTGCGTGTGTGTCCTTGTCCATCTGAACTCCCTAGAGAAGTGATTGTATAAGTAGGATGTTAGGTCATATTATGAGTGTGTATTAGTCACGTTGTGAAAGGCTTTCCGCCAGAGCGACCGTCAAGACTGGTAAACATCTAGAAAGATGCGATGAGGAAAAAGTGTAGCCTTTGCAAAAAATAGAAAAAATGCTGAATTGGCCATATATGGGCCATTCTACAGAACTGGTGCAAATAGCTGTCCCACAACCAAAAAACATATTTAAAAAGCATTTAATTATTCAAATCTTAAATGTATATTAAGATCCTTATAGAACTCGCAATAATATTTAAAATAGTAGTAAGCGTAATATATAGAATCATCAATTATTGGGTACTTTCAATTGGGAGGTGACTGCCCCGAATCTACTTATGAAAATAATATTGAAATAATTGATGTACTTTTTTCCATTTTTGTTTTTTAAAAGTATTACTCTCTTAAAAAGTTAAGTTTAAAAAAGATTTTTTATTTAAAAAAGATAGTTTATTAAACTTTACTGAATTATCAACAAATTTTCAACTTGATATTTTTGGTTCTACATATATTTAAATTAATCCTTAACTTTGAATTCGGAATAGTCAACTTTTTACTTTGTACAAAAAAAAAGATTCAGAATTTAACGAATCTCATCGAAAACACTTAAAATATTGTTTTATATACTGTGTTTCGGTATAGTGACAAATTTGGGAGAGTACAAATACTCTAAAAACTTCTGAAAATACAATATGAGAATTTAATGCACATTATTAGATGTGTTCCTTGTATATTAGTCTATATAATTTGCATACACATTTTTTGGTATGCTTTTCATCCAGAACATTTTTTTTATTTTTATTTATATATATATATATATATATATACAGAAAGAATATATAAGTGTTCTGTATTAATGTGATGTTATAACAGTCTGTTGTACATGAGATGTTGTGACCCAAATTAAAATGTTTCTCAGGGGTCTATCTGATCCGTTAGCAAGCATTAAGCATGCCTGTGTGTGTGTGTGTGTTGCCAGAAAGGCTTGTCATGGAATGATAAATATGTTTAAGCGGTGTTTAGTAAACTGTTTGTTTCTGCTCTCCAGCTCCATATGTTTGCCTCAGGTCCCCACAGGTTTCCTCTGATGTCATCTGTCCATGTGCTAAATGGCATCCCGGGAATTTCTCACCTCCGCTATAGTAATAATTATCCTGGGGTCCCGTGTGAGGGGATGTCATTGCAACATTTCCTTTTAAAACCAGCCTAATGTGAACCAGATTTGGCTCCGCGCTCTCTCTGTACGTGATCCGGACATCTTTAAAGCGGTGATCGTTCACCTCTGCTGGAGCTGTCAGACTCCCCCACCCCTCCACTGTCTGTCTGCACCTGGCACCTGATGGTATCAGAGCCTCCCACTGCATGTCACAGCCAATCACAGCGCAAGGAGTGGTATCCCTCCTGTATTTGCAGTACACAGTATTTGGCCTTGCCAAGTTTACCTGATAGTTACCTGATTCTGAACTGGGGTTAGACATCAAGAGCAAATAAATGACTTGTGTAATAATCTTGCTCCGGGCCTTGATCTGATTGGTGGTTCATTTCATGGTTTTCTGCAAATATGATGTTAGCAATCTATTTTACATTTATAATATGATGCATTTCTTATGAATTGATTGGATTGAGGCAGAGCAGTGTATTGCATTGTGATTGAAGATTACAAGGATTTTGTATTTGGGATAACATACCAATCACGTGTAGTAAGACCGAAAGTGTGCAATCAGACAGTAAATAAGGTCAATTTGGATTTTGTGTTGATTATAAGGGTGCGTCTTTTTAGTAGAATTGGATTCGTACAGCAGATGCTGCAGCATTCAGGTGCTAATGTGTTTTTTTGCTGTGCTGGTAATGATGCTCTCTGTCCAAACTGGCAGATTAAAGTCCACCTGTCCTGATTCAGGTGTTTGCAGTCAAAACAAACGCTGACCTTGCCATGTTCACCTGTATGCTGTGTTTACCTGGTTACAACACTGACAAGAAGTGATGATTGAACTTGGGTCCAGATATCAGCTACAAATAGGAAAGTTACTCATCTGTGTAATTTTTTTTCTGTGTTTGCACTTCACACGAGGCACATGTTTATCTCTGTTTTCATTTTAGCGTTATTGTTATTAGTAGTAGCAGCTTCAGTAATACAGTATGTGACCCTGGAGCACAAAAGCAGTCAGAAGTAGCACGGGTGTATTTGTAGCAATAGCCAACGATACATTGCATGGGTCAAAATGATCTATTTTTCTTTTATGCCAAAAATCATTAGCATATAAAGTAAAGACCACGTTCCGTGAAGATATTTAGAAAATGTCCAACTGTAAATATATCAAAACTTCATTTTTGATTAGTAATATGCATTGCTAAGAACTTCATTTGGACAACTGTAAAGGCCATTTTGTTCAGTATTTTGATTTTTTTGCACCCTCAGATTCCAGATTTTCTAATAGTTGTATCTTCCTATCCTAACAAACATATATAAATGTGGTCCAGGGCAACATATGGATCAATTCGATAATCCTATTAGGTATCGTAATGAATAGAATCTTTACAGGATTTATTAATTCGGTTAACTTCTAGTTGTATAAATCCACATCACTAATTGATTTATGAATTAATAATCAACAATAGATTAAAAAAGATGAATAAATGTTGTAAACAATCTTAGTTGATAATATCTACTGCATTAATTAACTGTAACCTTATTGTAAAATGTGTTTCAGTTTTATTGTTTTCCAATATTCTCAAGCTCAGCTACAAGTTTAATACTCAAAAACTCCCTGGGTCCACTTAACATTTTCAGCACACTTTCATAACGTGTTTGAAAACGTTGTT
>JAUMHR010000062.1:9758459-9768619 GCA_032361145.1 Enteromius fasciolatus | reverse complement strand
AAGTTTAATACTCAAAAACTCCCTGGGTCCACTTAACATTTTCAGCACACTTTCATAACGTGTTTGAAAACGTTGTTAAAGCTTTTTGTTCTCACAGTGCTTTCACAGTTCTTCTGCAAGTCCCAGCTTCCCTGAACAAATCCACTACACTTTTTCAATGTCCTTTAATGTTCCTGGCCTCCCTTAACACTTAAATAACATAATCACAGTGCTTTCACAACATTTTCCCTGCTCTTACAGAGTACGGCAGCTGCCGCTCGACTCCCCGTCCAACTACAGCAGGTGCTGCAGGCTCACAGGAATTCCGCTACACGTCTCATAAATAACACCTGACAAAAGAGAGAGAGAGGAGACATGGTACCTTTGATGATTTGGAGCGAAAGACTTCAGCAGACATGGAATCTGAATTACTTTGCTTTAAAATACAAGGAAAAGAAACAGGTCAGTGAGGTAGAGGAAAGGAACAAGACTCTTAAAATTGCGCAAATGGAATGATGCATGAGGGTGTGTCTGCATAGAGAAGAGAAAAAAGATAATGCATGACATTTGCTATGGCCAAAACCACAGGCAGCTGTCCTGCTGTCCAGTTAGCCAATGACTACACAGCAGTGTTTTTGTGTGAAGGCACCTCCTTAAGAAAACTGCTTTCAAAAAAAGCTTCCAAGTCATAGTGTCGTGTCGAATTATAAAGATAGGTAAGCACATATTTAATACAAATTACACAGAAGAAATTCAATCTGTAGTTGACAAAAAATTATATTCATGACTTATATCACATCTTTCAAGATCGACAGAAACTACGTGCATATGATTGTGGCCCATACAGTGCTTTTCATGTTTCGAGACTGAAAAAGACATTGAGAAATTAGCTGAGATTGAAGATTTCCTGTGGATCACATTGTGTAGTTTCAGGAGATGTCTTGTGTTTAGTCATATGCAGAAATGTCAGAACTCACCTATATGTGAAAGAAGTATCTTAGTTTCACTATATCAGTTGAGAAACAGAAAGACAGTATACAGTAGGTTCACCTACAGACTTCATACAACCATTGAAAAAAAACAATGTTGTTTTCATAATCTGCCAATTATGTATTTTATCATGTGTCCATATTTCTCGCTCCCTTAAATCAAGCTTTTAAGCTTGGTATTAACTGAAAGCATAGAGGTCACAAAAAGGATTTTTTTTTTCTTTTAAATAAAAGACAAATGGATGTGTTTGGTTAATGGATGCAGACGAGAACATGAAAGAGTGCTTGTGAATTCAAATCAAATAGCAGGGAGGGCATTGTTCTCTTCCCTAGGAGTTTATAATTCCATAAAAGAAAGCCGGGCGACTGTGTTAATTGCGCTGTTAAAAGCTGCTAACGTCGTCAGGAATGACATTGAATGAGTGTCTCAAAAAGTGGCGGGATAATAATTAAGAAGTGCACATTAATCAGGTTAGATTGGGCATGAATAGACATGTGTAAAGTGATTAATTGAATCATTACTGTGGCTCTTACCCCTGTTTTGCTTTTCTCAGAGGTTATTTACAAAAGGCTGAAGTTACTGATGCTTGGACGTGGCATATTTTTAGCTAAATGAATCATTTCATCAAGCTGTCTGTAAACTCATCCTTCGCTGATGGTACCAGCTGGAATCGTACTCTGATGGGAATCATCATTTTTGTTTAAACATGAAAGCGAGTGATGGTTATTGCATTTCACATAGAAATGAGGAATCAGCCATGCATGTTGATGCAGAATTTATTTTTGTGATGGTGAGCTGAGTTTTCAGCAGCCATTAGCCTGCTCCAATCACGTTATCCTTCAGAAGTCATTCTAATATGCAGATTTAGAGCACCATTCATTTAAAATAGAGACTTTTTTAAAAATACAAAGTCTTTGCTGACATGAAACGTGTGTGTACGCTTCTTGATGATGCAAACACATCATCAAACTGATTGATTGATTTCAGATGGACTAAACTCTTAACAATTGGGATATTATTGAAATTGCATTGTTCCAGTGCTCTCAAGTTTACTAAAACCATTTTATATATACTGTAAATCTATGGTTCAGCCCTAGGACCCAAACATACCCTAGGCGACAAGTCTTTGAGTGACCCCCATCCAGACCAATGCAAACAAAACCAGGAAGAGACAAAGACAGATTACTTACCCAGGATGCACAGCCCCAAGGTCCTGCCCCCTCACAACAAAACAAAGTAACAAAAAAACAATACAAAACAAACAAGGAAGTGCATGTAACTTTAGGATAAGTGTGCAATTGCTGTAGACACCGCATAACACTTTTTAACACTGCATAAGCTCAATTCTGATTACTGTGTTAATAGAATCTGACTTTCTCACAAACATAGTGTTGAAACACTCCCATCACACACTGGATCTCTGTTTCATCCAATTCCTCTCACTAATACCAAAGTCTTGCAACACTGCTTTTGAGGCAACACTGTGTGCATGCCAATGAGCCTCTGTCTCCTTTTGTGCTGTTTTCAGTGACTGGCCTTATTCACGCGCCCGGATAAATAAGCCTCATTCATGACCGCTGAAAGCCTGAGTCTGCCCTCCCTGGCACAGACGGCTCCTCTGCATGTTCCTGCCTGGCATCCGCTCGCCTAAGTGGGCACTGCCAACCCAGCTCACCGTCCTGACTGTGCTAAGACAATCAGTAAATGAGAAATCAAGCTTTAGTAAGACTTAAAGGGATAGTTCACCCGAAATGTTAGGGATAGTTCACCAAAAAGGAAAATTCATTACCCTCATAATGTTGCAACCTAAGACCTACGTTCATCATATTAAAATATGTTTAAAGAAATCTGAAAGCCTGCATAGATAAGGCCCAGAAAGGACATTGTTAAAATGTCAGCAAATTGACAGAATTGTATTATTTTAATGGGCTATCCCTTTAAGAATCACTATCTATGCTCTCAATGGCAGCCGCTGTGTTACGTCATGTGTATTTGCATAGAGTTTAGTTTTGCTCAACTTTTGTCTAATAACTGATAGTTGCTTGTGTTCGTCGAATCACTGAAAAGAAATGACTTCATCTCTCTTTGTCACTGCAGATTGCTGTTTTGTTGATTTAAAAGTCTCGTTTACTGTATATCTTCTATTTGACAAGGAATTCAGTGTCTTCCAGAGTTTAATGTGTGTGTTATCTGAAAAGGAGAAAAGCGAACTGCTATTAAGCAATGGGTGGACAAGCAGAGGACATTAAGAAAGAGGCCAGATGAAGAAGAGGAATGAAAGGAAGATGGCAATAGAAAGGGTGGAGAATGGGAATGCACCCATGAGATAAGCGTGTGAGACTCACATGGTTGGCCTGTGTGTGTGTGTGTCTGTGTGTGGGTGGATGATTTGGTTTGTGCATGCATTCCTAACCTCCACCTGAATGCTGACCTTACTCTGAACTGGACATGCATCTTTTTTTCTCATCAAAAAGCCTTGTTTACCCCGCACACCCAACCCACTACTGCACATTCTTTCATAGGTATTAATATTTCTCCATATTTCTGGCTCGGAAAGAGTGATAAGATAAATCTAGCTCTGCTGGGACAGCAGAAATGACAGGAAAAGCACAGGCTGGTTTGATACTGGACGCTTAAGAGAATTTACTGTTGTCTCTTTACCTCCACTTGTCATTTTTGTGGCATCGTGTCTCCTGAGGATCACATTCACTGACCTTTTTCCACCCACATTTTTGGTTTCGCCATGACTACGTTTACCCCCAAAGAGCACCGTCGGAAAGCACAGCACAAGCTGAAAATTGAACCGCTGACAATTAAGTTTCACCAAGCTAAAAACCTGATATGTCTGGGATAATGAGAGTGATTAGGGATGCCGTTAGCTGAATTGAAATCTCTGAAGAGTGGTAGAGGGGTCTGGGCTTGTGGTAAGCAGCCGAGGCAGACTGTACTTACCCTTTAATTTAGCCTCTGTGCAGCCAATGTGCCCTCAGCCTGAGCTGTCATTTAGAGCTGAGCCCTCTCTCTGTCCTAATCGAATCAAAGCCTAATAAATCTATTAAATCAAGGAGAATCTCTTTAGCCCTACAGACGCTGGGAATGTCTAGACGTTTATTGCCAGTATGCCACGCTGGACCTTTGGAATTCACAGCCATTCGTTCTCATCTCCTGCTTGATGTGAGCCGATATTGGGTTGTTACGAGAGATGTCAATGTTTTATTTATTTAAGTGCTGTCAAACGAATAATCGTGCATCCAAAATAAAAGTTTTGGTTTATATTATATATGTCTGTGTACATATAAATGTACAAGTGTACATGTTTATATAAATATACACGCATACAGTGTATGTATTTTGAAAATATTTAAGTTTATACATTATATTAATATTCTTATATTTATATATATATATAACATTTTTCTTAAATATATACATCTGTATGTGTTTGTTGTTATATATACACACATATATTATGTAAACAAAAACTTGTATTTTGGATGCGATTCATTGCGTTTACAGCACTAATTTATATATGTATGTGTGCATGTAGGTATTTATTTATTTTCAATTTATTTATTTTTTGACTGCAGATTAACAGAAATGTATAGATAGTTTAAGATTGATTTATGTATTATAGTTATGTATTTAAATTAAATATGGTTTAATGAAAGTGTTATTAGTATTCATTAATTATAGTAATTAAATGTCACATATATATATAAAATTAAATATGTTTTAATGTTAATAATTTGTTTTATGGATTTGGTTATCCAATTTAATTTTATAATACTTAATTTATTGGTTTATTAAGATTTATGATTTAAATATTTACATATTTATATCAATTTTGCATTTAATTTGCATATATAGTATGCAAAATGTATATTATATACTATATGTATACTATTATGTATTTAATCATTTAATATAACCTTTGACAGTTTTATTAAAAGGTTGATTTGTCAGTTATTGATTTATTGCAGAGTTAAGAGTGTGTGTGTGTGTGTGTGTGTGTGCATTTTGTGGCCCTCTCTCCGCATCTCAGTCATGCACCAGGTTGTCCCATGGAGTCGTGTAGCACTGAAGCATCCCATTTAGAGAGATTAACTTACAACAACACCATGTGTAATGATGATCTTGTGGCCTGGCTGGTTATTAATACGTAAATACGGTGGATTAGTCTGCTCGCAGGCTCACGCTTGGAGACCAGGATTACAGAAAAGCGCAGGAGTTTTGCTGCATGCCGCTTGCCTCACGCACATGTGCACGCAAATACACAGACCACCTGAAGCACCCAGAGAGAGGATGATTAGTTCATGGTTAATCTTCTCTATTGAGGTTGATCTCTGTATGTCCGATGCCACCCTTCCCCCAATTACACTCAAGTAAAGGCTCGCCAGATAACGTCCAGGTCAGACGCTCACAAACACGCTCACAGGCTAAGCCTTTACATTAAACGCAGCCCACAGGACAGTTTCAGACCCTGCATTACACACTGGACATTTAAACACCAGATGGATTGAAGGACACTGGGGGGAATCTGTATCATTTTCCTGCTGTAATAACTGTATGTTTGTTCAAATCAGCCATAGGCTTCCAAACTGGCTCACATCAAAAGCCACGTCTCTCCCGTCACATGGTCTGCACAGGAAACATGATAATAGCTCCAATCATGCTGATTCAATCAGGGCTTCTCCTCGAGCATTCTGGAGCTAAATAGTTCCTTGTTGACTACATACACTCACAACTCTGTAAAGACCACAGAAAACTGGAATCTGAAGCTCTAGGCTAATGTACAAGAAACATTAGGGAGCAGCAATGGGAGTCAGTAAAACAGCTCTGTATTTTCTCAGGTGTTCTTTTTAAAAGACAACATGAAATTAATAT
Source organism: Enteromius fasciolatus (assembly GCA_032361145.1). NCBI lineage: Eukaryota > Metazoa > Chordata > Actinopteri > Cypriniformes > Cyprinidae > Enteromius > Enteromius fasciolatus. The sequence continues at coordinate 9,762,766 of JAUMHR010000062.1, read as the reverse complement.
GATTTATGTTGTCAATAATGTCACGGTTAAAATGGGAAAATGTGAAATAGTATTACATTTGTAAATAGCTTATGTTTTATATATATATATATATATATATGTTATTTTAAAATATTTTAAATGTCATTTATTTCTAGAAAATGTATAAAAAAGTTGGGTTTTAACTTTCTTCACTGCCTGTTTAATATATTTAAAATTAAAGCTATAAAAAGTTTTATAGAGTTTATTACAGAATTTATTTTCGTAATAAACATTTCAAAATGTTGGGTTTGGCTTCTTTATATATATATATTTTTTGGTATTATCTCAATCCATCCAAACAATCCAGTCATGATTCATAAAATCCATTCATACCATCTGTACTCCATTATTTCTAGTTTCACTTAGTAGTAGGGCACGTTATGTACATTAAGCGTGCTGCTAATGGCGTTGCTTTTAAAGGCATTGGTAGAGTAAGTAAGTGATAATGTACAGTTGGTCATTATCACAAAATACCCAATGGTCTAATCAGGACCTCAATGCCAAAGCAGATTCGTTAATATGAACTGAAATGATTTCATTATGCAAAAAGCATGATCACATAATAGAGACATAAAGCTAGCAGCAATGAAGGAAATCGGTGCTCAGGGACAATGCTCAGTTATTCAGTTTAGCCGCCATTATACAAAAACATTTCACTGCAATTGACCAATCAGAATCGAGCTGAACTAAAATCTATTGTATGCACCTAATTGTCAACTGACGAAGATGAGAATTTAGTAAATGCTCTATGCAGATCATATTTCAATCTCTTCTCATGGTAACAGAGTCACAGGGGCCTTGTGTAACCCGTAGCCGTGACTCTACTGCTGTGGGTCGGCCGTGCGATTAGTGCAGCTCAATCCATCTATGTTATGGCTGAAATAGCTCCACATGAAGTAGTAAGCACAACCTCCTGACCCAAAAATGAGGGGCTTAAGAGACCAGCTGTGTGTGTGTGTGTGTGTGTGTGAGTGTTCGCCTGGGAGAAAGAGAGCACAGGATTCAAAGGTTAAACCTTTATATGTGTGTGTGTGTGTGGGAGAGATTTGTAAGAGAGGAGAAGAACAGGTAAAAGTGTAGCGATAAACCCTATTTATAAATCCCTCTTCCTTTAGCGTCTATCTCTCCTAATCTCTCTCCTGTGTCTTTCTGTTCCCTTCCTTCCTCTCGTTGTGCTTCCTCTCCCTCTGCAAACTGCATTTATGTACCTGAGTGGGGTTTTATCACCTTTTTGTCGCCATCTTGGCTATGCTGTCGCGCACGATTAATGAGGCCGTTGTACAAAATATCACAGACTAACTGCTAACACATTTATACACCCTATCCCATCATCACAGGGTGTGTCGTCCTGGAAGAGGACACAGGCAACAAGAGTGCACCAATTAAACAAGCACTCTTCATACTGTGTGTGTGCGTGTGTGTGTGTGTTTCCATCTACTCAAAATGTACTCATCTCCTCTTTTTTTCATTCACACTCTCACTCACACTCCCACACACTCAGGGCGGCATCACAGACAATCATCGTGTCTGAGGACATGGCACAGGAAATCAGGGTTGTCTTGGAAACGGGGCCTTATTGATTAAGTGGTCATCATCGCTCAGCACATGCGGCTCAGAGGTGGACAGGGTTGTCCAACTGTCTCTCTTCTTTTGTTCTATCTTTCACTCTCTGTACATATTTCTTTTCCATTCTTCCTCATTCAAATCCCCACCAGGTGTTTGTCTCTCCCGCATGAGTAATTGTGATATTTAATGGTTTTCGCTGTTGTCTAGTTATTAAGATTGATGTTTTTGTGCTCATATAGTATATATGTATATATATATATATATATACATATATGTATATATAGATAGATATACACAAAACACAATAACATACATACATTTATATGCCTCAAAACTAAAAAAAAAGAATTACCATGAAAAAACGAAATAAAATTTGACTCTAATTATATAGAATGAAAATTATTAAACTAAAATTAAATGAAAAACTCTTCGTCAGTTTAGTTTTATTTTGCTTTTATTTTCCAGTTTTAGGTTTTCATAACATTCACTCTATGATTATGTTTCAGTTTATTTGACTTATATATTTTTTTTGTTTTGTTTTTTATAAATCTCTAAATATATAAAATATAGTCACAAACTTAAAACTGAAAGAAATGATCTTCATAACTATAATAAAATATTTTTCCATAGTTTCAGACAGTTAAGTTCTTCACTGAGTAGGTGTTTCTATTTCACTTTATGGTTTAATTTGTGAAATGGTTTCATCTCACTCAAAAACACTATCAAAAAATAATTTGGACATTTGTTAAATTAAAAATTCAAAGCTAGAAAATTACTTGTATTAATATAATCTGACAAAAGCAGTTGCACCTTGTTGTCATTTTGTTTACTGTGGCAAAGCTAGAGTAACCCCCCTCTCTTAAGACATGAGTTCCTTATTTGATATTTATCTCTCTTTTTCACTTGTCGTGTGCTCATGTTCACTCCCTCTGGTTCTTCCTGCTCGAAAGTTTGACTGTCAGATGTCAGATGTTTTGATCTCTATCTTGGAGCAGTGAAAAGACTTTAGAAAGCATTGGGAATTTACAGTAGGAAATCAGGACAGAACCGCGGCCGTTATTGCCTTTGGCTGGCAGTGTAATATTTTGAATTTAGACAGATTAAGTCAGGATCCACAAGTACAAGATCCATTTAGATCCTGAAAGAGCTTTTACAGTTTATATGACTCTAGCTTCAGGCCACAGATGTGTGTGTGTGTGTGTGTGTGTGTGTGTGGCTTAGGTTTGGGCCTACAGACCATCCAGGCAAATGCAGAAAGGTTTGTGTTAAGGTTAGGGGATAGAAAATATTAACTTCTTTAATATTTTTAAAGAAATAGAAGAGTTTAAAACAATAGAATCCATGGAAGCTTGTAACGTTTGTAAGAAATTTAAAGGGGTAGTTCAGCATAACTCTTTAATCTCTTTAGGCAAGTAGCAACATCCTTTAAGTCTGTATGTCACGTGCATTTATGTCACTGAGTGTGTGTGTGTTGTAATACTGGATCATCCATCTCCTCTTCTGATGTTCCAGAGGACTGAGACACTGTGGAATGTAAACACGTGAGCAAAATAAACTGCTATTATTGAAAGTAGCTGGTGTGTTTGTGCATAAAGAGAGGCTGGATTTTGCCAAGTTGGCGAGGTAGATAGGTTCATTTTAAATGTATCTGAAGGTATCAGCTGAGAGATCGAGAGAACTCCTACTATATTTGCATATAGGTAAACTCTGCTCAACTTTGTGGCATCCTTCTTATCACTTATGTCACCTCAAACATCCAACTCCCAATAAAAACGAATGACTTTGAGCTGCACAAAAGAGAGAGTGTGTGTGTCAGGGCCACTTTTCTGCAGCACTTGCACAGATCAACCTTGAACAACTCAATCCTGAATGGCTAAATTATTGCAAAATAATCTGATGGAACCTATGAAATACTCAAATTAGGTCTAACGTTTCTTAAAATGCCTAGCTATCAGATTTAGTGAGAGCGTGGACCGTTTCCAGATTAATCTTGCTTAAAATTTAAGCTGCCATTTAGTAGTAAAGCGTGAGAACGTTTTGGGAGTGAAAGTGCGCTACTCTTTTGAACAGCTGGGGGACATCACGTCATGGAAAACTCAAGAAAAAGCGTATCGGTTCGTAGTAAGTTCAACAGGAAGTTGAGGTTGTTCCTGCCAAGGTCATGACCCAGGAAGTACATTACCTCAGATAAGGGCTGGTGGGAATTCAGTCATTGTGGCAGTGTCACGAGAAGAGAGGATGTGGATAGTATGAGAGGGAAAAGCTAGGCTAAATAAAATAAGACTTATCTTATATCTTGGGCTCGGAATAGTGATGTGTGTTCATTGCGTATAACAGATAATGTGATTTTACAGATTAAAATAGCACTTTTTTCTCATAAAATGAGAGAGACTTAAACTACAGATGAAAATTTGGGGGTTGGTAAGAAGTCTCTTAGAATTTTTAATATGTGTGTGTTCAAACGAACAACGAAAGAATATATAAAATATAATACATAACATAAATATAATATAAAAACAAATATAGCTGTACTATGCTCACTTTTGTAAAACCATGGTTGCCAGCGACAGGCTGTTGCATGCATAAAATGCAGCCCTGTTTGAATGCATTGTCAGAAGTGAGTGAAAGTCTTGCATGTGCTCAGATGAGCATAAAAATATCTTATCTTTATTCGCTAACATAGGTTATTCAGCCAATTCAGTGTATATAGCATGTATTCA
>JAUMHR010000062.1:9736038-9753249 GCA_032361145.1 Enteromius fasciolatus | reverse complement strand
GCAGGGTATTTTTTATTAAGTATATAAATGTATTTGTAGTATATTAAGCATGAAATAAATAGATTTTAAATACATGTTTGTATGTTTAGCCTCGTTTCACTAGACTTGGTCAATAATTATGTTCAGAATTGACAATGTTAACTTATAATTTTGTAATATAAATATATTTTAAATAAACGTGCCAATTCAATTTTCAGCATGTGTCGTTTGCGCTTATTAAACATATTATGTTTATTTTAGTTTGATGTGAAAAACCTGTCGACTACTGGTGTAAATGATTTCTGTCTTTACAGTCAGCAGAGAGCGAGTTGCAAGGGGCTGTGAAGCAAACAGAGAGTGAAATTTGCAGATCTGTGCTGTTTCTGCGTGTGACGCGGGAGAGTTTCTGGGGTTGTTTTGTTGACTCATCCCTCTGCCTCCAGTGCGAGACTTTGAATGTGTGTGTGTATGCCTGTGGCATCTCTTCACCTCTATAAGTGTCAGGCTGTCTGAATGATCAGCTTTATGAGACCTGACCTTTAAATACAAGAGTCTGAGCAGCCCCCTCTCTCTCAGTCTTCCTCTCTCTAACCATGTGTGACAGAATCTGCCTCGGGCAAACACTCCGTCCAGACGAATATGAACTTTGACTGCGATTCTTTGTCTTTTTAAGTCATTAACAGTTTTTTACACCCCTGTATATACTCACAGCCCAATCTCTCACAGATCAAATGTTGTTATTTTGACTATTTTAGGTCAGAAAGAGAGGGGCGGCTTATCTGTTTCTCCCTCCCCCACCTCCAGTGCTCTGTTAACAAGAATAGTCATCCTTGCTGCACACTTCACCTTTTCCCACAATCCAACAGCTGAGACTGTGAGTGGGCCTCCTGTTGGTCTGGACCACAGACCAGTTGAATCTAGTTTAAGGTGTTTTGGAAAGAGAAACAGAGAGAGAAAAGCACCACCCATCAGCCAGTAATTATATGATAGTATATAATTAATACTAAAATAATATTGCATCACAACTGGAATGCTGTAACGACCAATCAGAATCGCTTTTATAAGATCATTCTTAACATGATGTTCTTAATCGTAACAAAATATTCTGTCTGACTCACTTGAACTGCTTGGGAAATGCCCTGCATACACGAACACAAACTGACAAATATACTCAGATGCTCTTAAAATGACTAATCATATCTGAGTCACTGTGTGTGTTGGTTTTGATGTGTGCGTAAGTAAGTGTATCAGTGTGTGCTGCTCAGTGGTTTGGTCGAGTTGGTCAGTCAGTCAGACTGTTCAATGTCTCGTCTAGACACTACTGGCTCATTCGCTCGTTCTTTTATTGATCATTTCATAGATTAAAACTTTTGGACAATGTTTGTGTCCAAGAGAGTGAGCAGACACTATTAGATGTCTGGAAAAACCACCAAACAGGGAAGCTTGCACCAGAGGAATATTTTATAGCTCAGAGGTTGCTCTTTTATGGCTCAGGAGAATTAATAGTGTTTGCCGTTATGCTTCATTGAAGTATCAACTTAGTCTCACAGGCTTTAAAAATTCAAGATAAATAAAGTACTAAAAATGTTTAAAAATGACGTGACTTGGATCATTTGGATGGGAGTGGTTTGAGTTTATATTGAAAATGTCATTTGCTTGAAGATGTTTGGTATCTTGGCAAACACAAGCACAGTCAAAACCAGGAAGTGAAATGAGGCCGTTGCGTTATGTATTGTGATGCATAGCCAACGATGTGATACACTGAAGATACATATGAAGTAGCTACCGATGCGATGCAATAGGATTCACCCCATCGTAATGCAGTGTGGTCCGATTTCCATTCGATTCAACACAACACAATACAATGCAAAAACAGAAATATGCTATGCAATTCAATATTGCACAGATAGTTTGCTTTTATTTCTTTGGTTCAGACAGACTTACAGTAAGTGGCTTCTGACTCCTATCACCTCTTTCTCCTGTGGTGTGGGGGTATGTCATGGTCGCGTACAGTGGTGATCAGTGTTGGGGAGTTACTTTTAAAAGTAATGCATTACCATATTGCGTTACTCCGTAAAAAAGTAACTAATTGCGTTACTTAGTTACTTTTAATGGAAAGTAATGCATTATATTACTTTTTAAATATGGGCAGAGCGTTAGTGTTTGTTTAAATATAAGAAGTTCTATCTATAGCAAATGTAAAACCCCTTTCACACCTAAAAAATTTACATCTGTAAAAATACAGGAGAAGAAAGTTCAATACTCTTCAGCAATAAAAATTGAATTGACAATGAAGCACAATAGTAATTTTTGCTTGTAAGTATGGTTGACCTGGATCATCAAGGTGATCCACCAAGGTGAGCATCAAACCCACTGGTTAATAAAATTGGATTAGACACATTTGTGTAATTTAATTATTGCAGTTTACCGTGAGTTTATTTGAATTCCTTTCGATTAATCTGTTTTTTGAGAGTGAGATGAATTAATGCGCATTCACATGCCTCTGTATTTCTGATTTCTCCCAACATGGGGTCAGGAGACTTGTCTGTCAATAAATAAGAAAACAAAGTTACTGGTGTTATTTTTTTTGAAAAAGTAACTCAGATATATTATTCTAAAATTAAAAAGTAACGCGTTACTTTACTAGTGTCGCGCCCTCAAGCGTTCCATGAGACTTTAGTTTATGTCCACGTGCTTTGTGCTTTCTCCCTCATGTGCTCCTGTCATTTGTAACCACGCCCCTCTCGTTAGTATGTAATTGTCTCCCAGCTGTGTTTCCCCAGGTGCTGTTAGTTTGTATGTGATTAGTCATTTTATTTAACCAAGTTAATTTCTGTCTTGTGTATGCCTCGTTAACGTTACGTACGTGAGTGTCTGCCCTGTATGTTGTTTTTGGTCTGCATTGTTCCCTGCACGTTCGATCAGCACTGTTTTGCACTTTTATTATTAAATACTTTTCCATGAAGTCAGCCTTTGTCTGCTGATGAAGCGGGATCGCGACAAAACTTCGCAGCAGCCTAAACGGCAATCGTTACTTGGAGTAATATTGTTACGTAACTCGTGTTACTTGTAATGCGTTACCCCCCAACACTGGTGGTGATGAGAGGACGTTCTTGAGAAACAGTTTAAAGAGGAGGTCACTAATTTCGGTCACTTTCTAAATAATAAGACTGTTATGTTACAAACTATGCACCAGTGGGTATCCAATGTACACAAATCATGCCGTTAACTTTTATCAAATAAATCATCTTCATCACTTCATTTTAGTTTTTAGAATCGAATTTGAACACCTTTCATTCACAATATTATACATATCATCTGCCACTTGTATTATCCTTAATTTTGAACTTAATTATATTTTCTGCTACTAATAGTTTAGTAATCTGTAACATATATATTCCATTTTCCCATTTAAATCACATTTTCCCATTTATATGCATTCCACAGAATCACACAGACTTTCCCTCATAATTACAGTAAATGCAGAAAAACCGTAACTACTTAAAAGCATATTTTTAATATATATGTCATATATTAAACTGTTGCAGTTTGAGTGGGAGAGAGAGAGAGAAATCCCCATTTCCTGTTGACACAGGTGTGTGGTCATGTCTCTGTGTTCTCATACAACAGTTTGGTGCTTTCTTTATTGTCAGTGTTAATTTTGGTAGAGTTACCTTGGCGACGGGACTTTCCCACCCTAAACAAAGTATGTTATGTTAGCGTCTAAATCCAGCGCGCTGACCATGGGCGGCACTGAACCTCTGTCTGATCTGCTTATGAAGACGAGTGTGAGGACAGAGCGAGTCAGAGCTGCTGGAGGCCTGAGTGGGAGGAGAGCGAGAAAGAGAAGGTAGTGAAACCGTATGAAGAAAGGTTCAGGTTAGCGAACCGTATCTGTAGGTACAGGACTGACTGACTACCCAGCAGGCACGGCAGATGTTTCCTCTTTATATCTACAGAACGGTAAAGCACAAACACACATGAGCAGACACAAAGTCTAGCACTGCCCAGATACAGAACAGGCTCTGATAATGAATGAGTGCCTCAGCATACCGCCCATATTTTCACCAACAGGTAATGCACTGCCATGAAACATGAACTTGCTGGTTTGACTTTCTCTAAGGCTCTTACATTAGCCTTTAGCCAATCGGCACGTAAATGAAAGAGCATTATTACAGCGAATGGGGTCAGTCTCACCTCAAACCAAAACACACTAAAGTAAGCGCTGACATACTGAGGCACTTTGTTATCATAGCGCAGGTATGACCACACTCTCTGACCTTATTTAGAAGAACCCAGTTGCGCTGAGCAAGATTAGCTCAAAATACACTCCCATAGTCTCATGTGAAGGCCAGACACACATCATGCATGGTCAGATGCAAGTTCTCAATGTCCCCTTTGCTTAAACACACACACTCACACGTATTCCTCCTTCTCTTAGCACATTGCCCATAAGAACCTGCAGTTGAGCTAAGTGTACATTCACAGTCTGTGATTGACATGTGCTCTTCTTCAGTGAATAGGAGGAGACAGCCTGCTGTGACTAATTAACTTCTTAGCATTGGCTGGGTAATGATGTGCTTGTGAAGTGACGCTCTTAGCAGGACAAGTGGCGCCGTCGACATCTATGACACTTGCTTGCGTGCTGACTCCAAGAGGGCAGGAAGTGGGAAGGAAAGCATGGGAGAGCAAGGAGAATGAAATGGAGGAGCATGCATTATGTAGTTTTAGTAAAGCTGTAACTCAGCATGTCAGGGCTGTGGCATTACTATACATATACACTATATATATATATTTATTTTTACTTGTGTCATTTGTTTCGGAATTCAAAAACAAACAATTTTTCAATTGTTTTTTGCACATTTTTCCCTTCTCTTATCATCTCTGACATCACGAATGTCACATGAATGCTAAATGCTTTGCAAACTGGCGTTCCATCTGCCTCTGTTGCCTCTCTAACATGTCCTTGGGAACAGGTTGCCCCCTACAGCCCAGAGCAGAGGGTGCAGCTCCTAGCCCAGCTTCTGAAAACAGAAACAATGATACGGGCCGCATGTGGAACCTGAGTCTTTCTCAGGAGTGGGTTCACATACTCCCCAGACGCCCAGAGATGTGTGCGGTGACAGGCTTTTGTTTGATGTAATGGCTCTGTCTTGTTGTGGTTAGTGTGTGTGTGTGAGAGAAAAGAATGCTGGGCGGGGATGTGGTTTGAAGCACTGCGTGTGTGTTTTGCCAGTGAAAAAAGAAGTCTGTGCGCAATAAAGGATTGCCATTGAGTTAGAGCATGTATGGTCCAGAAGAATTGTTCCAGTTCTGCATACTTTTCAGTTTTCGAACACCTCTAGCTCAGGATAAGAGCAGAAGTGTGTGTTTGTGTGTACTGAAGCTTTGGTTTATAGCTCAGTTCTAGCGCAGGGTGTGTCTTCTTTATTCCTCCAGCGCTGCTTCTGTATGTTATATTTCGAACTATCACAAATCCAGCTATGAGTTTTATTAGAGATGCTACAGTAACAAACTTTACAGTTATTGACATTAACGTCCATCAGGATCAATCCTCTCCGCAGGTGTGATTTCCTGTCATCCTCTCCATTGGTACTTGTATTACCAAATGGCTGATACGCTTAACTAGATTTTTGCTTTGTGGTTTTTAAAGAGTTCTGAGTGGATGCAAAGGTGCTGTGATGCTGTCGCTTAAGTTTTAAGTGTAGTTTAAGTGGATGCAAAGCCATTGCTATAAGTTCTCCAAAAAAAAAAAAAGGTCAGATTGTCAAATTTGTGGGCGATATTTAGCGTTTTCAATGATATTATAATTTTTGTTTTAACGATGTGCGAGCTGACATATGTCACTGACTGTGCAAAAAAACAAACAAAAACTTTAGAAATCAAAATTGTTGAGAGAGCTAAATTATTCACTGTGTGATGAAGTCTATTATAATGCCTCTATTATAAAGTTATAAAAGCAAAAATGATCCCTTTATTGAATAGAAGATATGATATATACCTTCCATTTTCCCGAATTGTAGTGTATGTGCGTGATCGCAAATATTGATTTTATATAGCAGTTTAGTTTTAGTGAGTTACATTTTATACACATAATTGTTTATTTTTCTGATTTGCCAACAAAAAGCTGGAGAAGAAGATTTGTGTGTCCCAGAAAAACACAGTATTTTCCTCCTGAATTAATGTGTTGAACTATTAATTTGAGTCAATGATTCAATAATCCATTCATAAAGACAATTGCTTAATTTCTAAATGAATCAGGTTTTATGAGTGAATCACTTAAATGAATATTTAAATGAATCACTCATTAAAGGGATAGTTCACCCAAAAATGAACATTCTGTAATTCAATACTCACCCTTATGTCAAACTATCCAAAATATCTTAATTTGTGTTTTGAAAATCAATGAAGGTCTGATGCGTTTGGAACGACATGAAGGTGAGTAATTAATTACATATTTTTCATTTTTGGGTGAACTATCCCTTTAAGGCACTAGCTACTATTATTGGTGGTTGTAGAATTAAATCTATGTTATTAATCCATGACAGGTCTAAATCAACCAAGGTATTATTACGAAATTATTTAAAATATAAACGGTCGAGAGAAAAAAATATATATATATATCAAGATATCTTTTTTGGGGGGCGTCTATATATTGCACTCAAGTACCCTGTAGAAGTAGCAGCACACCTTTCCTTTTAAAGATGTATGAGCTGAGGAATCATTCAAGACCAAATTACAAACAGTGAGAGATGAGTCATGCATTATTTTATTTTTCAGTTTTCTTTTATTTATATATACATTTGTGTATTATTATTTGTGTGTTATTGTCTCTATGACTCTTTATTGCTTGTGACACTAAACTAATACCATGAACGTGCAAGCATACTTGGCAATAAAGCTCTTTCTGATTTTTGAAATTTTAATATTATCTTAGAAGTTTGTTCAAATAACAGTAGTCACCAAATCTGACAGTAGTATGAGCACCAGTAACAGCAATCATTTCCTTAGCAAGCACCACTAATTATTCTTTGCAGCTGAAAAGTAGCAGTGCAGCATATGCCTGTTGTAACGAAGGTAAAAAAAAAAAGCCGACACAGCGATCTGTCGTTATGGTCGAGCCACTCAGGGAGAGTGTTATGATTGGACATTCCACGCATAGCTTCTCTCACCAGGGTTGGAGGAGCGAACTAGAAGCACTCGAACAAACGAAAGAAAAACCCAACTATCCATTCTTACTGTAACCTCCTTCTAAAACAAACACCAGTTCTCTTGCAGCAACGATAGCTTTGGAAAAAAAACGCGTACCTAAGCCCTAAAGACAACTTTGTTTGCAATGGAAACCCAATTACAGGCCATTAAGGGTTTTTTTGCTGGAGATCACCCACCTCGTGTCGTCATATGTTGATTCAGGCAGACTTACAGGTATACAACCAGTTACTTTCCATACGTAGGTGAAGAAATAAGAGCTCAGGACTCTGGGAGGTAAACGTGGCTGTCGCTGAAGAGGAAAGCATGCTGTAATTTACTGCTCTTGTGCCCCCCTCAAGATCCCTTCATTGGTGATAAATCCCATGAACAGAATCCTGAGCGAGGTATCAGTGTGCCCCAGCGATTATTTTCTTACACCACAGGCCACAATGATTAATATGTTCTGCAGAGAGTGTTCCAGAAGAGACACACCTGAAAGATTTAACCGCACTGTTTGTTCTCCTAGCACATTTGATTCTTACTGACTGAGTCTGTATATCTTCTAAAATGGCAAACTATGCAAAGATCAGAAGATTTATGTTTTTAATACAATCATATTCTCAATACATTGCATAATTTATCAATACCATGTTATTTAATGTTTATAGTGGATATTTGTTTTTTGAAAGAAGTCATTTATGCTCATCAAGGTTGCATTTATTTGATCAAAATACAGTAAAAATTATCCAAATTAAAAGTTGCTCTTTACATAATATATGTGTGTGTGTACTGTGTATATTTATTATATAAAGACACACATACAGCAAATATTTTTAAAATATTATTTACATGTATATTTTTATATTCATACAAATGATAGCATATATAAATATATTCAATATACAATATAAACTTACAATATATATTTTTAAATGTATACATGCATACATACATAATAAATATACACAATACACAGACATATATTATGTAAGCTTTTACAGCAGTACTATAAATACACACAAATATATTTGATATATAATATATTTCTTAAATATATATATATATATGTAAAGAAATCTAGACTAATCGTTGGACAGCACTAATTTTTAAATGTAATTTATTCTTTATATAACAATATTTAATTATGCACTCATTTCCTATATTTTTACAGTTATATTACCTTTGTACTCATCTTATGCTTCCTTAACTTTAATCTTTAACTAAGTTAATAACACTGTAAAATGTAATCCTTGTTTAATCCAAAGGTTCCATATACTGTACCTTACAGTGTAATGACACCTAAATTCACTTAAAGCATTTAAAATGATTTTTTTTGTTGTTAATTTTAATCCAATAACATGTCCCACTTCTTTACATCACGTTGTGCTTGAATGCGCTCTACATAGAGATTGAGAGGGCAAGTAGCAGATGAGAATGTTCTTAGTGCCGACGACTCATGGGAAACCTACAGCTCACCTTCCTAAATGACAAATCAATAACTCTTGTCTGCCTCAGAGTCTCATGTGTCTTTTATCTGAGCTGGAGTTTAGATGGATGAAGGCTTAATTTATTATTTAAAGGCTCCATATTTGATGTACTGTACCGCTAACAACCATTTGAGCTCTGCCCAGGTACGTCACAACGTATATGTGTACTTGTTTAGGGATTGCTTTCAGAGGCATTTATCGATGTGCCTTGACAGATGTCACTGTAATGCCGAGGGGGCATTGAGGTGGTCTCGATTGTGTTTGCTTTAAATAGAAGCTTCAGAGAATGACCTGAAGTTCTGGGAATTCAGGCTTTATCATTCAGGTACAGAGCAGCAGACTGGGGGCCAGTTTTTCAACCAATCAACATATCACTTCACTGGGTTGATTGTAAAATCCATAGATGAGGCATAGCTGGAAAACTGATTGACCAGTAGGAATGTAGACTCATTAGGCTAATGGTTTCAAAGGCTGACTTGACATATTCATAATGCCGTGCGTGCCGACAACACATGCAAAGATCTTTGAAGGTTTCGGTGGAATGTCAGTGTTTGTATTTGGACAAGTGTGTGATATTTTAGGAGATAGAAAATAGATTTAGCGAGCATTTATATAACTGAGTAATAGTAGAGCGTTGGTCTGGTGGTTAGCGCACATGCTAAAAATACAATGAGCTGTAGTTCGGGATCCCTTCTCCCCCGTCATTTCCTGCTCTTTCTCTATATCAGAGGTTTAATAAAGTATACTTTAGTGTCACATAATCCTTTTTAAAATATGTGCTGATTTAAAACAGTTAAATAAAGCAAGGTTTATTATTAGTAGTATTAAAAATAGTTGTGCAGCTTGTGTGTGTATGTGTTTTTATTTTTTGTAGAAACTGAGATACCAGGATTATTTGTACAACTGTCTCAATTTAATGCACTCTTGGTAAATAAATGTATTATATGTAGCCTATACTGTGTGAAAAAAAAGTTTCCTATTTTTAATTGGCTTTTATATTGTCATTAAAACAAATCAATCAAATATAATCTAGAAAATGCTTTCTAATTGGCCAGAAAACACCTAAGGGCCAGATGGAAAAAAAAATAAATATGAGTATTATTAATTATTTACTTTTAGACTGACCTCTGCCTTTTGAGACACGTGTTAAATGTTTCATGCTGTCTTTTATGTGTTTTTATGTAGTACAGTTTGTGCCTTTACACAGTTTTAGCTTACAGCTCCAGCATAATGTGAGCTATTCCTTTCTCTGTAAAGCGTTTATTTAGTCACTTTTCCTGTGTGTACCTCCTGAAGGCTGTAATGAAGTCTCTCATGTGGAACGGCGGAACAAGGCTCATGGCTGTTTGTCATGGATCATTCACAGTGAGCTCACACACTCTCCGCTGTCCCTTTACTTCTGTCTTCTGCTGACTAGCCACACCGTTTGCTTCCCTTGGCTGAACAGCCTGATGGGATTGGTAGCATCTCCTTCACAGTACACCGAATTGACTGTTGTGGTGATCCGTTCATCACTCACTTGACAGAACTTGTGGCTAGTGAGCGTTGGGTCTATCTTTATGAGTTTTTTTCCATTTTGTTATAGTAAACATTTTTCAACCACCTCTAGTTTCAGGTACATATATAGACACACCACAGTCTGTGTTCCATGACCTTAAAACCATCACTGGAAGCGTGAGATAGAATAAAGAGGTTAAGAGGTTAGTACATGCACAGAACAGGTGTAGAACAAAAGTACAGGCCAGAGAAATAAAAGATGATTGAGAGTGTGGGAGCATGAGAGAGAGAGAGTTGGTTAAAGTGTGCAACAAAAAGCACAAAATCAGCTGAATGTAAATGTGCCAGATAAGCCCAGCAGAAGAGATATGGTGTGTGTGTGTGCGTGTGTGTGTGTGTGTGTGTGAATCTACGGCCAGCCCCTCTGCTGACTTTGCTCCTCTCAAAGGAAAATTGATTTGGCCGGAGAGAGAGGTACTTAGATGAGTGGAAAAGAAGAATGACGGAGAGCGAGAACGGCGAGAGAAATGGAGAGAGAGGAGGAGGCTTTCTGGCACACCTATTCCTTTCCCTGCATAAAATCGGTCAACAAGGATTCACACATATTACAATAATAATCACTACCAGTCTCTAGCGTCACATTCATTGTGTGATGTGTGAGAATATCTGTATTAGAAAAAAGTTGTGTGAATATCTGTTTTGATTTTTTTTTTTTTTTTAAACCAATTAAAGGGATAGTTCACTCTTTTGCATCATTGACTCACCATCATGTTGTTCCAAACGTGTTCTGTGGAATAAAAAGATATAGAAGATATTTCTACTGTTGTTGTCAATGGGGTCCAAAACAACACTGAACCTCACTGACTTTCATTGTATGGATGAAAGAAATCACAATATAGTAAGAACAACACATGATGAGCAAATGATCACAGAATACTCATTTTTGGGGTGCGCCGTACCTTTAAAATAATACTGATTCCTCAGGTGGCCACAAAAAAAATGTTTCCTGTCTCTCTTTTAGCTGAATTTATAAATCTAAACAGTCAACCTCGGCTTGATTTACGCCTGCACCATTAGAGGCCTTGTCCTGCCAGCCCTTACCTTTAACGAATGAGAACGTGTTAGGTGAGCTTACCTCTCCGTCATCCGCTGTTTTAATAGAATGTCAAATCACACTTAGCCTAGCATGCAAACACACACATTACTAATTAAGGCCGTCTGGCCTGTTACAGAAAATCAATGCTGTTTTAGCTCGATCCCTCTCGTTCTCCTTCCTGTGCTGCTGAAATGGAGGTCAGCCCGTCCCTCCTTTTTGTCGAAAAAATCATTTAATCATTACAAAAGGCAGATCACGCATCTATAAGAAGATATGTTTGCAGTATTGTAAGGTACTATGTGATCTCACGATTACAGCAGCTTGATTGTCATTTCGGGATCTGATTACACCGGCTGACTGTGTCCACAACTGGACCGTTTGGCCACAAATGGTTTTAACACGAGCCGTTCTGATTTATTGATTCAATCTCGAGTGATTCTTTGTCTTGTTTCACTGGCTCCCTGAAAGACGCAGGAACTGCTCCACTACTATTTGCCATTTAATTGAATTATTCCCTTAAGTACACTTCATCTCCCTACATCTCTTCAGTCATCTCTCCCGCTTCAACAATTGGTTTCATCTGAGCTGCTGTGTCTCTCTTTAATCTCGTCTGGCTCTATCTTGTAGTCATTTTCACCAGCAGCGTCTTTCAAGGGTTTCATCAAGCCTTTGCGGTTTGCAAGCACTTGTCGACTCCATATGTTAGCATTCTCTTTAAGTGTTGTGTTGTTCTCTGTGTCTCTGCAGTGAGTAACTACAGTCATGTGCTGGAGGGCCAGTCAGACTCGGATGATGAAGATAAGCTTCACATCGTGGAGGAGGAAGGGAGTCTCCTGGACGGGGCCGACTGTGACAGCGTGGCCCCTGACGATGACCCTAACGGGACCGTTGACCCCGACGGCAGATGGGACGATGGTAAGCCCGCCCCTTTGTGACATATCGTTATCAAGGAAACTCTGTCTCATTTCAGGTTCACCCGATCCTGATCAGACAGGTTTCTATGGGAGTGTTTACGTAAAGAAGAGAATGAAGGCGTCTCTACAGTATATGCATGTTTTAAAAGTTGGACTATTTTGTGCAAATGCAAAGCTTGTGGCAGGATGCTCCAAAAACAGCCAGACATGATGCAAGAGCCAAAGACCTCTGTCTGAAAGTGTGTGAGTGTGATGCTTTAAAAGGAATGAATTGATATGCAACTTCTCTGTCATCACACATAAAACAATTTTTTTTTTCAATGAAAAAAAGAATGTTTTTTTTTTCTGTAGATAGTCAAAAGTGATCAAATGTGACAGGGAAGGCATTTGTGGTTTTACAAAAGATTTCTAAATAAATAAATGCTATTCTTTTGAACTTTCTGTTCATTGAGAAGCTTGAAAAATATATTACCGTTTTCACAAAAATATCAAAAAATCATATTTAAGCACCAAATCTGCATATTAGAGGGATTTCTGAAGAATCGTGCACTGATGACTGCTGGAAATTCAGATTTGCCCTTGCAATAATAAATTATAAAAATATTAAAAGTTTTAATAATGTTTCACAGTATTTTGATCAAATAGGTGCAGAACTAGTGAGCATAAGATACCTTTTGGAAACATTTGAACAGTATTGCTAAAGAAATAAAAGAAAGCATATAAAACAAAATCTATATTTTTCTAAAAATCGTGGAAAACCTGTACTGTAAATATTAGGGAATTACATAAGTCTAATTTATATTAGATCTGGAAAGTCATTTTATTAGAAATTAAATAAAGAAAAGAAAAATCTTAAGGAAGAAAAATGTCATCTGATCAAATGTTGGTATTCAACTAGTTTCTACTTTTCAAAATGACTTGTCAAACATCAATAAAATGATAACACGTTTTATGTTATTGTTTTTTTAGAAGAACGTGAAGCGTAATCTCGCTAAGAAACGCTAATTAAGACAGTTTACCACCATTCCTTTGCTGCCTTTAAGCTCAGGTATTTCCTTCAGAAAATTCATTTTTCATTGTGATGGTAAAATCTTGGCTCCATCTGGATAATAAGCCTTGATAAAGGTTGACTGGGATACAATAGAGCTCTTTTGCTTTCGGCGAATGGCATTTCTCCTGTTCCTGGGCTAATATGGATTGCCTGCGGTGTGGGGATTGTTTATTCTGGAAGAGGTGAACACAAAGTCTGTTGTGTGTGACTACCAGGGTGCTATTGTGCATTAAGCTTAGTGTTGCGGGACGCAGGCATCATGGCAGGTAATATACCGCCACTTTAACCACAGCAACTGCTTGCACAGCAGCCCCTTGTTCCCTTTTTTAAACCGGTACATTTTCTACTCTCTCCACTCTGTATTTCAAGGTTCACCCCCGAATTCATGAAACTCCTCTGTCATTTTAATTTCTGCCAGTATTCATTCATTCATTCATTCATTCCTTTCTCCCGGCTTCTCTGTCAGTTCTCTGCAGGATGGAGCTTCAGTGAAGAAGAAAGTCATTGTTTTTGGCAGAGCTCTCAAAACATTAAACACTTCACAGAAACCAGAGTTGGGAGACTACACACACACACACACACACACACTGACTGGAACGTTTCTTTTATTACCTCCATACCACCTTCATGTCTTTGTAGTCTCTCTTTGTCCGCCTGTTGCTTCTTTGTTGTAGCCCTGAATGAATTGTTGTTGTGAGTCTCTAATGTTTTCCCAGAGTTCTTCCTTTTAACACATTACAGCACCTGTTGCAGCACCTTTTCTTCTTCATTTCATAGTTTCTCCCTCTCCATAACCAAAGGCTCAGTTGCAGCGAGATGGCCAGATATACGAGTCATTACGAGGTGTGTCACACAGAGAAATTGGTCTGCTGAGATGTAATGTGCATTGTTCTCTGTTCTCAGATGTCGTGTTTGAGTTATATACACTTCTCTGCCTAAGCTTCCCATCATTCATAGAGCTCAGGGTTGTAAAGCAGCCACTAGCCATAATGGCTCAGCGCTATCAGTCCAACTCTCACTCTCCATCTCGGACTACCCCACACCTTTATTTTCTCTTTCTTTTTATCTTGGCAGCGATCTCTGTATTGGAGTACCAGCTCACTACGGCTGTGGTCTCTGGCTACAATTCTTGTACCTCAACCTCCGCTTTTACTTTCCCTCCATCCAAGCTATTTTTCGTTCTTCATGATCAGATGACTGGCTGCTCGTTCACTGTCATTCTCTGGGATGAAAACACTCCTCTTGCAGTCATTTGTGGGGTAAATACTCCGTAAACCAATACATGATTACTGTGGTATGGATAGTGACGCTGCGTATCCAATTCGATATGTCAAGCCGCTCTGTTTCCCTGTAATTTAACCACACTTTTCTTGAACAAGCATTAGGAGTCAGCCATTTACGTAATGCGGTGAGCAGAGGCACCTAGCATAATGGAACAAGAAACATGGCGGATGGGTTTACCTCATTTTTTACTGTTGGGGAGGATTACATTCTATATTTGACTCTTAGGTTTTAAAGTGCATGAGCATATGGTGATGGAGTAATTGGTCACTGGGGAAACTGCTGTAAGTGCCTGACTCATAATGGAAATTTCATCAGAACTTTAATCAGGAAGAGTGGAGCTGGTGGATTCTGGGAAATGTAGTGCCTGATGATTGTCTATGCTGTGAGGCACACAAGAATCAGAGTCGTATGAATCTCACAAAGAGCAGCTTTTGTACCTTTATTCCTGAGAGTGTATATGGAAGCCTGGTTCCACCAATGAATAAAAGCTAATTCTATCTCAAAATTCTGACTTTTCTCATAATTGCATGATACAAACAGGCAACAGGCTTCCATAGATAAATAACCTTAATGATAATTGAACTTAATTATCATTACTGCAATACTAAAAATAATCTCACATTCAACAATGCCTCTGCCTGTTTCTTTCTAATGGACATGCTAGGGTGTTTTACAAGCAGAAATCAGTTTAGGAGTGTTGTCTGTTCAATCCAGTATCTGATACAGGCTACATTTGAAGGGTCATGTGAGCAACCTCACCGAAAAATCAGATTTGAGCAGAAAATCAGATTTGGGCCACATTCAGCCTCGGTGAGAATGCCACAGTCAACCGTAACTGTTTTGTTAGTGGCTTTAATGGATACTGGAACCACGCTTGCAGTACCTCACAAGATTTTATGTACATATATCTTCATTTTCTCTATTAGTCCTCCGAGTTAAGGTAAGTCTGTGAACCGGCTGAGCTTTTAGACACATGTGACCCAGCTCTGGCATGCTAATGGTGCGTCATCGTCAAATCAAACCAAGCCCGTCACAAAACACTCGTGCACTTTATCTGACCTTCACCCTTAATGTGTTTAACAAGGTCAGGATGTCACATATACGTGTGTAAGCTTAGACTACAACAGTATGTTATTTGTTTCTCTTTCAAAGAAGAATTTAGGTTGCTGTACAATCACAAGACAATATCTGTCTGCCTCTGTCAACTTTTTGTTGTAAGGCCCAAGGGGATATTGTTCCTCACAAGATGTCACAGGACTTTAATAATGTACCATAATAAAGTGTTGGGCCGAGTTTGTGAACGATTCTTGGAAACGCTGTAGGTGTAGAATGAGACTCTCGTCCAGCCCCACTAACATTCATGTCTCTGTCTCTGGCCTACTTCTAATGTGAGATTGTCACGGCTGCAGTTGTGTTGTGATGTCATGACAACAACGTGCTGTGATAGCTGTGTAGTGCGGGGCAAAGCTTTGAGGCGAGAGCTCTGGTAATCATCTGTTCCTTCGCTAGAGGAACATCTCACACCCTGATTTCAACACGATTTAAACCTCTCAGGAGTTTGGGAGGAACTTACTGAAACATTTGCCATTGAAATCACTGAAGATCACAATAGCCGTTCAATGGAGTTTATCTTTTCAGTGTGTTCATGTCTGTGGCAAGAGCGTAGTTTAAATGAATATGCAAATTAATCTATAAAATTAGCATAGTCTTTTGGTACTCTTTCTTTCTTACCTCTTAAATTATTGACGAAAATGTTTGTTGACCGAGGGCTTGATTTAATAAAAACAAAAAAACCCCGAAAATACTATGAAACAACTATAACACTGCAATATAGTAACAATGCGTTAAAATGTTTTTTAGATTTTTTTAGTTATTTTTATTTTCGCTAATGACATAAATGAAAGTTATACCATTTTGATCAAAGGTAAAATGGACTGAAATTAAAAACTAAAGAAAAAAAAAAAAAAAGTATTATTTATTAATGATATAATTGTATTATATTAATTATAGTAATTATAGGTTAATTATTAATAATTAATTAATTAAATGTTTGTTGACTGGGTGATTGATTTAATTTAACTAATATTTTAAAAAATAAAATACAGTGAGACTACATAGCACTGCAAGATATTAACGAAACATTAAAATGTTTGCAGATTTATTGGTATTTTGCAAATATTGATTAATTCTAAATGTTGGATGCATGTAATGAATTAAAAGTTAAGTAAAGTCATACCATTTCAATCAAATGGTAAAATGGTCTTAAATTAAAAAACAGATTAAATTGGTAATTAATTAATAGATGTTTATTAAATAATTTAAATAATATAATTATCGTTAATAGCTAATAACAATAATAATAATACATATTGACAATAAAATGCACGTTTTAAAGACAAACGTGACTAAAAAAAAAAAATTATAAACGATGATAATTAAAATGAATAAAAAAATAACACTGATGACAGGATATGTGACAACTTTGGACAAAGTACATTCGTCTATACTGTGGTGAAAAAACACTACATGTCAGACAAATAAACAATGTCTGTGTGAATCAGTGTCCCTTATGGAGACATCACTGCTGACAAGGGTAGAGTGCGCTACAAAAAGAGCTGCTGAGAAAGACAGCGAGAATGGGCAAAAGAACACTGACACAAACAAAACAAAAACCCTCTTCATTTTCTTTTTGTCCCTCACATATTGCAGGAT
>JAUMHR010000062.1:9724916-9735938 GCA_032361145.1 Enteromius fasciolatus | reverse complement strand
TGTGTGAATCAGTGTCCCTTATGGAGACATCACTGCTGACAAGGGTAGAGTGCGCTACAAAAAGAGCTGCTGAGAAATGGGCAAAAGAACACTGACACAAACAAAACAAAAACCCTCTTCATTTTCTTTTTGTCCCTCACATATTGCAGGATCTCTTAAATCGTTCCGACACACAAATGCACAAATGTCCTCAGGTGTTTCCGAATGTTGTTTTGACTCGCTAGCAAATGCCATTAGTTGTAATTGCTGACATTGCGGACTCATTTTCAGCATACGCATGAGAGAGCGCATTGCTAAGGCACAGAACAGCGTGCCGCCCGAGGGCTCAGTTTCTCCTGAAGCCTTCGCTTGTTCATTTGCAATCGTTAGTTGAGCCAATCTTTCGTTTGTGAGCAAAAGAGAATGAGAGTACATTTCTCAAATTAAAGAAGCTCGTTTAATAGGGACGTTGAGCTCAGATTGTGCATTAAGCCCGAAATTGAATTAGTTGCACCAGAGTCATTTCTTTTTCATTTGCTTTTAATAGGTAAATGTGCAATCGAGGACTAATATGTGTTTTTGTGGGTGTATATACCCACGAATGTGAAGCTATGTATCTAAAGCTCATACCCACTCAAACTCCTCTGAGTATTTAGCTAATGTACTGTTTAATATTGAGTCACCACTAAGTATTTTGGCTGTTATTTGGTCTTTTTCAAATTACTCATCCTTCATATTTTTATGGTGCATTGGGCCGTATCGTATGACTGATATTCGGTTTGTGTGTGTTGCAGTGAAAGAGGAGTGCGTGTCGGACGAGGATGAGAGGAGCAGAGATGCTTTGGTTGAGGAGATGCTCCAGCAGGGAGACACGGCCGTCATCTACCCGGAGGCCCCAGAAGACGAACCACGACAGGGCACACCAGAAACCAGCGGACATGATGAAAATGGTACACACGCATCACACACATCGTAAACACTTCATAGGGTAATGTCACACAAGATCAATATAAATGGTTGCTAGAAAAAGTTCTTGGATCTTGTCTTATTCATTGTTAATTAGTTTATCTGTTGTTGTTTTTTGAGTAATACAGCAGAAGTCGCGAGGGTTTACGTACTTTTTTCTGCAACTGTATGTATAACATTCAGATCTCACACATGAAGTCGACACACTCTCCTTGGCCACTAATGGCTCAATTTCTAGATGGGTTTTCATGCACAAAACTTTTGCAATATTTTATAAATGTTGATAAAAACTATAGCGAAATAGCTGTGGTTCCGATTTTATGCGACTAAAACAATTATTTCTCCTCTAGCGAGAAGTCGTGGTGATGAATGTTAGTAGGTTCACGTATATCGCAGCCACCACACTAGCTGTTATTTTTAATAGTATGAGACGTATGTGTGGATCTTTAGTGAAGCAGTTCAGAGAGCCACTTCTGGGACGCGATATTAGCTGATATAAACACAAGCATTAACTAGACTGGCATAGGTTATGTTATAGTACATTAAAAAATTTATTATGTATGCCAGGTGACCTGATGAAAATGCAAATAAAAAAAGTTTCCATTGCAATTTTATTTTTTTAATTGCCTGACAAACCACCTCATGCAAGTGTAAAAATGTGCAAATTAAAATAAATAAATAAATAAAAATTTTAATGCGTAATGTCAATTTGTGCAAATCGAAGGATAATGGAAACGCAGCTTCTGTTAGACCTGCAACACCTGTGCAAATGTCCCATACCTGAGCTACTTTCTCACGTCCCTGTTACTGTGTTTGTGAGAGAGCGAACGTTTCACCTGACCGGAGAGAGAAGGTTAATAGGTTACCTGTTAACAGGTAATATGTTACCTTTGTGAGAGCTGGACAGAAACCTGTACAGGTGTTTTCTGCTCATTTTCCATTTGAAAACATATATATTATTATTATTACTATACAAGCTAGATTAGTGTTTCCTTAAATTGAGATATTTGGTTTGAGAAATAAGTCAGTGGCATATCTTAATTTGTATGCACTATAATGGCATTTCAATTAAACTTGTTAGTTTTTTAATGTATGACAGAGCGTATGATGTGCCATTCGTGGCTTTATTATTCTGTTAGTATGTGCTGTCAAATCTTTTCTGGCTTGTTATTCATGTTGCTTGTATAACAGGCTTTACCAGCATGTTCTTTATTTTCTTTTTTTTTTTTTTTTATCAAATCCATTGTTCATCTATGTAATTATTTGCCTTGTTGCCGTGGTATTCTTTAATAACCCAGCTGCCATTCCTTGTTCTTTTTATTTTGGCTGCTGTTCTTCAGCTCTTCATGCTGGAGATATTTCAGGATGGGAAGTGTCACACATTAAAGATCTTCCCAAACTCTCATATTCTCATTTGCCAGTGCATTGATCCATGCCTACATGCGTGCGCATACAAACACACACACTTCAGATAAATCATCTATGCCAGAAATGCATGTGACTAGATTCCCTTGTACTACAGTACGTTAGTCTACTTGCACACCTCTTCATATATAATTAAACAACATGACAATAATTGTATGCAAATTTGCATACGTTTGCAATTACTGATTTTTATGTTTCAAATATATGCTTTTGGAGAAAAAAGGCTAGAGAGATAAAAGAGGGAGTCACAGAAAATGAATACACACACCTCTACTCATTTGTAATACTCTCTTCTCTCTCACTCTTAGGCACGCCAGACTCATTTTCTCAGCTCCTCACCTGTCCCTACTGCTCTCGTGGCTACAAGCGTTACACCTCACTGAAAGAACACATTAAATACAGACACGAGAAGAGCGAGGACAACTTCAGCTGCTCTCTCTGCAGCTACACTTTTGCCTACCGAACACAGCTAGACAGACACATGACCGCACACAAAGCTGGCCGAGAACAGGTATTCTGTCCTTACTCTCTAGTGTTTGTGAGAAGTGTGATTTCATGATTTATCTAACATGTTTAAAATGGTATGAAACAATTCTGTTTTAGACGATTATGTGTTTTAGTGAAACCCAAAATGTTTGGATTTAACACATAAGTAATAATATATCACTCCTGCAATACCTAAAGAACAGAACTAAAAGCTGTAAAATGTACTGTAAATTTAAATGTTATCATGTATTAAAGTTCATAGTACAATTAAGGTACATAGCTATATATTATACAGAGGGCATGTGGTTAAACATTAAACACTTTTTTATAAGATTTTACACTTGCATATAAATGATGACAGTTGTATAGTTTATCTGACTATAATACAGTACATTCTCTCTCACGTTTTTAGCGGCATGTTACTCAGTCAGGTGGAGGAGGGAATCGAAAGTTTAAATGCACTGAATGTGGCAAAGCATTCAAATACAAACACCACCTGAAAGAACACCTGCGCATCCACAGTGGTGAGGATTGCATGCAATATGCTATACTGCTATATCTGTGTGTGTGTGTGTGAGTTTGCAAACATGCATATGTTTGTGCATTTGTTCACTTCTTTGTACAAATTTGTAGAGCAATTCAGCATTCAAGTACTTCAAAGTACTTCCTAAGAGAGCTTGTCTTTTAAACACTGCACACTTTTGATAGTCTTTACGGTAAAAAAAAAAAAAGTAAAAAAAAAAAAATAGTGTTGTAGTTTCTTTCTGATTTCTTTATTGTGTGTGTTGTGTAGGAGAAAAGCCTTATGAGTGCTCCAACTGCAAGAAGCGTTTCTCTCATTCCGGTTCTTATAGTTCCCACATCAGCAGTAAGAAGTGCATCGGCCTCATCTCAGTAAACGGCCGGCCACGAAATTCTCCCGCCACCGGAGCTGCCAAGACCCCGCAGTGCTCTTCTCCATCCCTGCCAACCTCTTCCCCCACGGCACGTGTCCAAGTCAGAGACAAACTGGACAATAGCAAACCCCTTCAGGAACAGCTTCCCTTGACACAGATCAAGTCTGAGCCACTGGACTATGAGTACAAGCCTGTGGTGGTGGCCCCATCAGCTAGAGGTGTAAATGGCATATTCCAAGGTGGGGCAGCAGCCCCTCTTCAGGGCGCTGTACAGGCTGTTGTGCTCCCAACAGTAGGTCTGGTATCCCCAATCAGCATCAACCTCGGGGACTTACAGAATGTACTAAAGGTGGCAGTGGATGGGAATGTCATTAGGCAAGTGCTGGAAAGCACGCAAGCTAAGGGGCAGCAAACAGGGACAGGAATTGTTGGAGCAGGTGGGGTGGGAATTGCCCAAGCACCCCAACAAGTCATACAGGCTATTAGTCTTCCCATCTTGGACCAGGATGGCAGTACTAAGATCTTCATTAATTACAGTCTAGACCCATCACAGGCCCAAGCGCTCCTTCAAAGTCCAAAGAAGGAATCTTTGGGGTTGACCACAGAAGCCTGCAAGGCTCAGAAGCTACCAGAGGACTTGACAGTCAAGACGAATAGGGATAAAACCACCATCACTGTGGACGAGAAGAGTATTTTACACAATGACACAACACTTAAGCACTGTGGTAAAGACGGACATAGGATAAACGGGAAAAACCTTGAGGGGAAGATAGACTTGGAGGAAGGACTGTGTCCTGGTCAGCCTCCCCTAAAGAACCTTCTCTCCTTGCTCAAGGCTTACTTTGCCTTAAACAACGAGCCCACCAAGGAGGAGCTGGCAAAGATATCAGAGTCTGTCAGTCTTCCAGCAGAGGTGGTGAAGAAGTGGTTTGAGAAGATGCAGCTGGGACAGATCTCTGTAGATCCCTCCTCACCCCTGGCTGAGGATGAGCAGACCACTCCTGGAGATTTAGATGGGACTACAGGGGCATCACCCCGACCAGAGCCAGATAATCAAATGAACTCAGAGGAGCAAGGAGAAAGGGAATGCTGTAGCCCAGCTGAGGGCATAGCAGCTGGTGAGAATGGGATAGAGAGTGTCCCTACATCCCCTTCACCACTAAACCTATCCGCCGATGGTCCTGTCCCAGCCAGGGCTCTTGAGGAGGGCGAGGGACCTCTCGATCTGTCGCTACCAAAATCTGCTGCTACAGCTGCTGTGGCTAGCGGTCACGTAAACACTGTTTACTCGGCTCAAGAGGAGCCGCTGAATTTGACTTGCACAAAGAAGGAACTGCTCAGCAATGCAAGCACCAATGCTGCCATATATGCCAGCCAACCAAGTGCCAATCCCATAAACATCGTGACCACTCAACTGCCCACCCTAGTGGCTATCACTGACCAGGGACAAGCGCAATGTCTTCGTGCACTTACCACCACTAAACAGACCATCCTGATCCCGCAGCTGACTTACAGTTACACCACTACATCCTCCAGCCCAGCAGGGAACGATGCACCGCAGATGAACATTATACACGTCAATGGCATCAAGGTGAGGGTCGTGCATACAAATGTACCTTGCACTAAGACTCAGGTGTGTGTATACCAAGGTACCTTCGTTATATCAAATCAAAATGACCTGCTTTTTCTCACTATGTAGGAGGAGAAACAGGAGATGGGGTCAGAGGTCACCTCAACATTGGAAGAACAGACAGACTCCGACTCAGGGCCGACAAGAAAGAAGATGAAACGGACGGAGAGTGGGTTGTACGCCTGTGACCTGTGTGACAAAATCTTCCAGAAGAGCAGCTCACTGCTCCGCCATAAATACGAACACACAGGTGGGATTCTCGCACACATGGGAAAAATGGTAGGCGTAAAAAGTAGAGTTTAGCCAGTTTTTAGATGTTCCTTCAAATGTAAATTGCTGGGCATTCATAGAAATATGATTTGAGGGGGAAATTATGACAGAATACATTGTGTTGCAGTAATTTTACCTATTACACAGGGAGCTGAACTGAATTTCAAGTTCCAACCGCTGTTAAATTACACGTGCTGGAGGGTGCGGTGACTTATTTTCCCTTATCCGCTGGCCAAATACATTACCTTCTCGCACCGAACCCAGGCTGTTGCATCAGTTCTCTGTTAGTAATTTACACTCCTCCTCCCTCTTTTGCTTTAAAAACATGAGAAATAAGTGAAGCCAAGAGCCGGTCACCTCGCTGTGAAGATACCTGGCCAAAAAGTGAGCAGCACTCATCCAAATGACATCACAGCGCCTTGAACCACAAATTGTGCTGTCTTTTCTCTCTATATTATTTTTTGTCTGAAGCCACAGTTTATAAACTTCCAGGGCTTGGTGGAACTGGCCTGTCTTGAGCACCACAGCTTGTTTCAATTCATTGTTTGGTCTTATTGTCCATGACTACATAACAACATGTAATGCAATTCTTAATGCCTTAAAGATCCAGGGTTGAACACTGGGTGTGAGGGATTTTCTAGTGCTGCATGCAGAGATTACAAGAATGTTTTCTGTGGCCGGGACTCTTTATAAGTTGAGCTGTGTGACAGCTTTTTAAAGCATGCGTATAATTAATTAAAATTATTCCATTTAATATATCATGCTATGGCATAATTGTGTCGATCAACTAATAAACATTCATCGGAAACTACCAGTAAATGCGACATGTCGTTCCAGCTGGTCTCCCAGTCTGACCAGCTAAGACCAGCCTGACAGGCTGGAAATGTGGCCAACACCCCTCCTAAAACCAGCCTGCTGACTAGCTTAAACCAACTAAGACCAGGTTGGTCTCCCAGCTAAAAGCAGCCAACCAGCCTAGACTGTTTTTTTTCATCAGTGTCTTTGACACACATTCACAAGAGTAACAAGACACATGCATGTGCATTCCTCTGCTTGTAAACAAGGGGCGGCCCATGCGTGTTCTATGTGAACCCATGTCGATTCTGACATGGAAGAGAAATTTTTTCTTTAATAAAATCACTATTTATGAAAGCTCAGAAAGCTCTCAGATTTCATTAGCGCAATTAGTGCACCCATTAGCACAAATTAGCATCGCTCTAACAGAGGTCTCTTTGTAAACAAGCAGATTTTTGCGTAACAGTCTTCTACATGGGGACTTATTTCGCCCTTACCTGAAACTCCCAATTGCGTAAAAAATAAAGCTCAGAAATGATTGTACTTCTCTATATATTCTAGTAATAAGATAAGTGCTCCAAGACTAATAGAGTGCAACCTCTTCATCTCTCACAGGAAAGAGGCCTCATGAATGTGGGATCTGCAGCAAGGCCTTCAAACACAAGCACCACCTAATAGAGCACCTACGCCTGCACTCCGGAGAAAAGCCGTACCAATGCGACAAGTGCGGCAAACGCTTCTCCCACTCTGGCTCCTACTCGCAACACATGAACCACCGCTACTCCTACTGTAAGAAAGAGGCTCAAGGCCAAGGGCTAGGCCAGGGAGTCGAGGAAGAGGACAATCCTGGCGAGGAGCAGCCTCGGACGGGCAGCACAGCGACCTCGCCCCCCTCCCACCTGGACTCGGATGAGCGGGGGAGTAGTACCAGAGAGGATGAGAGCGAGGAGGATGAGGAGATGGGCTCGGGGAGCTTAGTGGATGAAGATGAGATTCAGGTGGTCAAGATCGGAGATGAGGGAGATGAAGATGACCAGGGAGCAGATGAAGATGAGGGAGAGAGGACAGAAGGGGCCGAACAAAAAGGAGATGGTGACGAGGAAGGTGAGAGTGAGGAAAATGACGGACAAACGCTGAAAGTCGTAGTGATGCAGGATGAATGTGAAGACGGAAACGGAGAGGACGAGCGAACAGAGGAGGAGGCCATGGACACAGGAATTCTAGAACACGCGAAGGACATAACAGAAAAAGAGAACCCGGAGGACGATAAGAAAAAGATTGAAAATGAAGAAAACACAGCCGCTATGAACGGAGACGTGAAGTGAAGCCACAACTGTGTTTTTACGGCCCTTATTCCTTACAACGTTGTTTTACAAAGTTACTAATCTGAAGGAACAAAAAAGACGTTTTCTCTCCGCAGATGTCTCTCTCTCTTCCTGAGAAAGTGACTGTATTAAGACGAGAATGAAGTGAGGAAGAGAGCGTGACTGCTCTTACGCTGCATTTAAACCCACTACTGTGTATAAACCCCCAGGTGTGCCTGATAAATACGAAATAGTTACTTTTTCCACATAAAGACGATTTTCAGTGTTTGAGTATGGTTTGTATAAATGCAAAGTTTAACGAAAAAACGAAACAAACAAAAACAAAAAAGAAAATGACGCATATATGGACTGAAAGCTATACACGTTTTGGCTAATAACGTTTTATTACTAAAACGCCTTGGGTCAATTTCTTTTATCAGTATTACTAATTTTTTGTCACTCTCGGTTTACCCTCAAAAGCTGTACAGTTGGGAGAGAGAGATTTCTATACGTTTTTATTGCCAATGAACAAAACTCAGTATTTTCTTGCATTTGAAGGAAAAAAAAGTATCCTGTGCACTACCATATTCCCAGTTTACCTATGGAACACCTATGTGGGCCTTGTGTTGTTTAATGTCTACCTTCCAGTATTAGCGCCCCTAAGCCACGCTAGTGCTCGCTAGCACAACATTTGTCTCTCGTCTCATTTCAAAAAGGACTGTGAGCCTTAAATATCGAAAGATTGATGTGGTTACGGTGGGAGGGCTTTAATGAATCCCAAAAAGCCAAGGCATCAAAACCTTAGTAATACCTGACGGCTGGTCTTAGAGGTAGTCTCCATCATGTTTCAGGTCCCTTCCCCACCCATCATCCACCCTTATGCAAAAACATGCATGTTGGAAGTGCCATTGAACAGTGCTGTGACTGAGCAGCACACTCGCGTGGGGCTCATGCTGTCTTTGATTTTGGTAGCAAAATTTTGGACCCCTGCACCTAAACCACTAGTCCTGACTAAAGGACAAGACTGCCTCTTTTTTATTTTATTTTATTTGATCAATCCAGTAAGGACTACACTGCATCAAGAATTCAGGAAAGCAAAGAAAGGAGAAAAAAGAAGCTCTTTTTTCAGCCTTGAAGTATTTTTCCCCTGTTTGGTGCACTTGTTTCTCTTGTTATCTTTAGCTGCACGACACTTTTTCTTCAGGTAACAAATGTAGGCAGATATGATCAATGAAGAATTCACTTTTATTGTTTTTTGTTTCTTTTCGGTCAGCCTTTTTACCTGTCAGTATTAATTTTTGTCTTGTTTGTAATGACGTTTTTTTGTTGTTTGTTTCAGTGAACATTGTGTAATATTTCTTTGGTTTGTTTTGCTTTTCAGTAAAGGCAGTATTACCCCTCCCATCCCTCACTATGTATAACTTTACATTTTTAGTTTTAGAGACCTTTTATATTTATGTGTCTTATTTTTGTATTTTCTTTATGGTTATTTATTACACAATGTAGTGTACAATACTGTAGTTTGTATTAATACAATAATATATTTTAGTATGAAGAATAATTTCGAAGATAAATGAAATCAAAGCTGGGGAAGGAACTCTAGCATTGCAAAGTGTTTTAAAACAGAAAAAAAAGTATTATTTTCAAATTTTCAAAATGCATTGTTTGAAAAAAAAAAAACCACCCCTAAAGTATATGAGAACTGTTAGCTTTTACACGTCACTTTCATGTTATTGTCTCTTACCCCACTATACTTTGAAGCTACTGAAAACTAATTGTATGCTATACACGCATGAGTCCTTGCTGTTGTATCGAAAGATTGTCCTTCACCATGAAACTGTGCTGCCCTTTTAATGAAGCCAAAACATCATCGATGTGTTGTTTTTATTATTATTTTTGGTTGTGCCAATTTGTAACTCTCTTTGTCTACATCAAGGCAACAAAGTCTTTTATATGTCCCTGTTTTAACCTTTTTAGTGATAGCTTTTTGTTTGATCGTTTGTTTTATTTTGTTTTTTTTAATGACTCCCCATCTCACAATAAAATACTTCAAGAATACAACACTTTCAGCTTTTCTAGAATATTTATATTGCATTACACGTAGATCTTTAATTACAAGACCTAAGCATATGTTTCGAAATTTTATGAATTTAGTCTCTGTTGCACAGTGAACACAATCCCTCAGCTCCAACACAAAGCATTGATTAGGATCGGGTTGCCATGCGGGTTTTTGGATGGAGAGCATGAATTATTAATGCAACAAAACATAAATCTATGATCTGACTGAAGTCTGAAAATGATGCGATGCATGCTCAGCCCTCTGCTGTATGCAGAATAGTCTCGCTGTGTTTGTGTGCATGTCAGACTGCCATAAATAATTTTGTTAAAGCAAAAGCCAGAATATTTTTCAACTCTGTGAATGCTGGATGCTTAATGCAGTTGTAGAAGGACTACGAAGATTAATGAATGCCTCAACCTGGGCACTCAAAAACAAAGTAGCTTTCTCAGGACCCTTCTGCCTACTTAGTATTGAACAATCTGGAAATCACACACAAGGCTGGAAATGTGTTCACACAGAATGAAACGAGAGCCCTGTTTCCAGCAGTAGCTCAAAGTTGATGGACAACAGCAGAAACAAGCCAAGAATGGAAGCAGAGAACAGAACACCCCCTGGGAAATTTAGTGGATGGCACAATCAAATACAAATAGCCTGCATCTGTGCTCAAAACATTACCCTTTACTTAAAAATCACGTTCATTTAAGCCAAACGTGTAAGAACAAGGATTAATGCTGAATTCACAGAGATTTTCCCCATCTATATTTTACTTGGATTGGTTTGAGCACGCTTGATTTTAATAAACAGTTTTATAGGTGGAATAAGCACAATAAAAGTTCACATTAAGGGCCGGCGTCATTAGATGAGTTTTGGTGGTTATTACATATCATGCGGAGCAAAATTAAATAGCTTGCTTTTCTTTGCATTTCCTGTGTAAGCAGAATGGATGATAAACAGCGTGCTGAATATGCAAGTTATTTTATGATGATCTTTAGGTCCAATATGAGGTTAAATCTGGCAAAAGAAACTGCAACCGTACTCGTGATGCACCATTTGTACTGTGGAGACGAAGCCTTATTTAAAAGCCAGTTAAAACATACGGACACACACACACACACACACACATATATATATATATATTAGGGCTGGGACTCGATTAAAAAAAATAATCTAATTAATTACAGGCTTTGTAATTAATTAATCGAAATTAATCGC
>JAUMHR010000062.1:9698489-9708831 GCA_032361145.1 Enteromius fasciolatus | reverse complement strand
GCATCCGGGCACGTTTCGGAGCACTCACACTAGTCAAACGAACCGCGCTTTGGTGGTCAAACGCACTCGGGCACGGTATGAGTACACCCTAAAATACCATCTTTTTTTTCTGAGCAAAAGAAAGAAGCATATTTGAGTGTCAGTAAATGTTGATTTTTGGGTGAACTATCCCTTTAAGTGTTACTAACAATGAGCAATTTTACAAATTCAAAAGTAAAATCAGCTGACTCACCTCAATGACATGTTTCTTGCTGGATTTTTCTTTGGATGCCCACTCCACCGAACCGCCTCGCAGGTCCACTGTAAATTCTGGTTTGGACTGGTTGCCTCCAAACTTGAAAAACAAAGTTAATAAAATTTTTTGTTTTTGTTTTTTAAACGTAAAATCATTTAAAGCAAATCATCAAAAGGTTATTTTAGGATTCTCTTTAGTCCAGTGCTGTTATACACAAGCTATAGTGATGTTCCTGGGTCAAAAGCGAGTTACACTGCATTTTAAGTGTAATTTAATTATAATTAGTTGGGTGCCAAAAGTACAATAATAGGTTAGACTTGAATATTAAATGCACAATGCACACACTTGATTTTTTTATGGCCTAGGCTTGCAAAGAGCATTCCCACATCTGCTTAGCTCTATTTTGTATACAGATGCTTACACATTCAAATAGCATAAAATAAATTAGTCCGAATATGCAGAAATGCATGCCAACAATCTTAAGGTTCTTAGTGCATCCTTTTTCATTTACTAAGTCTGATTATTTGACGTGAAAGTTTTAAATTCACTCTCTCTTGCTGGAGGAACTAACTTCAAGCACATAGCAGGGGGGCGATAAAAGTGGCGCACAGGCAGAAAGTAGGACGTGCACAAATAAAATGGGAGACAAGCTGCCCTGCTCAGCTGATCTCAAAACAGATCTGCATCACAAAACCTATTCACCTACTCACTTATAATTGTTTAAATAATAAACTGAAATTAAATACCATTGATTTTTTTTTTTTTTTTTTAAACTTAGCCTATTATTAAACAGCAAATCTGTAATCTTGGCAAAACTGTTTCTGGATCAGCATCGAGGGCACATTCATTCTGTCCAGAGAGGCTGGCACATACAGAGGGAGCCCGGCTGCGTCTACAGTGAGTATAGGACACTGCAGGCCGGGGCTTAATCGAACGCTTCCAGTTACTTAGCAATGA
This sequence comes from Enteromius fasciolatus, assembly GCA_032361145.1. NCBI lineage: Eukaryota > Metazoa > Chordata > Actinopteri > Cypriniformes > Cyprinidae > Enteromius > Enteromius fasciolatus. The sequence continues at coordinate 9,707,639 of JAUMHR010000062.1, read as the reverse complement.
AAGGAGGAGTTCAGGAAAGGAACCATTGCGGCAGTACGACTTCGAAGAGACAGAGAAGAGATGGAAGAAAGGAACAGAAAAGAGAGTGATGATGCATGAAATCCCACTCACAACACACATGGGAGATATAAATGAAGGAGAGAGATACAAATCGGCAAGAGAGCTCATATTAAAAATTATTTTAATACTACATGTAGGCATCTTTTGGTTTACATTTGTTGCCGAGCACTGAACATGGATGCAGTTTGCATGATACACTCCTGAATAAATGCAGGCAAATTTGAGGTAGACCATGGGAAATCTTATCGGTATTCAAAGCATGTAAACAGAAATAATGCTGACTAACAGGGTTAAGAGAATAATTCCACATTTGTCCCACATGAACAGACCCTTCTTACCAGGCATGAATACATACCCAGCTGGTGCCGCTGCCCTGACCCTTTGCAAAAAGTAAAGAGGATCCCTGCAGGACAGTCCAGGTGGAGGCCCAATTCTTCCTGCAGGACAATAAAACAAGATGCATCTGTGACGTTTATTCTAAAGAGCAAATGAGAATCTAGGAAAAGGAATCAAAGCGCTTTTAATGGCCGCTGCTTACATTTTTCACTGCTGCACAATACATTAAGAAAAACCACTACATTTCTTATAATATATATTGCACAAATATTAGCACTTTATTAAAATGTGATTAGTTTATCTATTTATCCCACACCCAATATTCAGTGATGTAGATTTTACCTGACTTTCTTGCCATGTTCAGTAATCTTGGTGACATTGAGAACACCACACTTTTCTGAGGGCTAGAGAGAAGAGAAAAATGAGCTTAGTAAGGAAAAATATAAATTACAAAAAAAAGGAAAAAAATAAAATAAGTAAATAAAATAATAATATTGTATATTAATATAGTGACTATAATAGTATGCATTATTATTATTTGTAGTAGTGAATTTTGACATTTGTATTGCACATTCTGATAATAATATGCATTTAGAAGATAACTAAATGTTAAGACATCAAAAAGAGCATGCATAAAATCACATGGATTAGTATTAGTATTGTATACTAACAGTGGAGGGGTGTTTGGGTGAAGAGGGGCAGGAGTCTGATTCAGGAGAGTTGTGTTTGGCATTTACAGACTCCTACAAGTCATAAAGCAGAAAGAGTGTGGTGTTAAACATCCAGAGTAGAGGGAGTTAGATGATGAATACAAAACGATTAAGAATCTCCAATTCTTTGACAGACAATGCTCAAAATCACTGTTATGATTCATTCAAATGACGGTTATGAAATCATTCAAGATTTGTGAGAACATGGAGAAGATAAAATAGTTGAGTTAATGAGGAGTTAGTATAGAGAAAGTGTACAGATAAGCATCGCAATCAGATAAATCACGTATAAATGATAAAGAGCAGATTTTGATCAACACAAATGTATTTCCTTGATTCGCTTGAAAACTATTTCAATTTGTGAAGAAATCAAGAAGTCTGTAATCGCGCCTGATTGGTTACAGCATAATGAGGCGACTAACTTCTCTGTACAGTGACAGGCCGAAGCCCCTGGGGAGGCGGTTCACGCTGAACCATCTGCTTTTGAATGGCAGCTGGAATGAAAACCATTGTGTGACACAACAGCGACATAATGTCAGGCTTGTTTCATTTAGCATCTTTACAGAAACAGAATAACACGTGCTCAAGCATGGAAAATGCGGAAGATTAAGGACTGTTACTGTTAATCATCGCTGGCATCTAAGTGAAGGAAAAAAATACTTTGACAGTCTTTTAATTGGCTTTTAGGCTACATGCTGGTTAATTTAGGATAAATAATGGGATGAAAATAAATGTAAAATTGGCATGTCAGGTTCTTAACTATCTTCTGATGGCATTTTGATTACTATTTTTGCATTTTGCAGAACCTTTTATCTGAAGAAACATACATTGTGTACATTTTTATCAGTGTGAGCATGATCATTTTACCTGGAAATTAAAACCATGATTTTAGCATTGTAAGCAACCAAAATTATAAATAACATAAAATAAAATACATAAATAAATCTTAAAATTTATATTTAAAATTTAAGATATATATACATACATACAGACACACAATATTATTTTTTGTTAAAGTTTAACAGTTTTTTATATATTTTTTTTAATTGCTCTTTGGTAAACTGTATTGAATCAATTAGGGTCAATCAACAGGAATATTATTACATCAAATAAAACAAACAAATACAACAGACAAAATAGAAAACAGTATTTTAAATGAGAATAATATTCACAATATTATAGTAAATCAATACTTGTTGAACATCTAACATTTTTCAAAAACATCTGCCGACACAACCTTTCAATGGTATCGTATGTATTCATATATAATGGACAAAAAATGTGTATTGTGTAATACACTGTATTGTGAAGTTTGTTTGTTTTTTGCTCTAGCTGTGCTAAAGAAGATCAGTTTGTGTTTAGCAACAAAGACGCATACCTTGTCACCGATGTCCAGCAAATAAGTACTGTGTCTCCACTTGGTCAGCACAATGGGCTCCTGCTGTTTCCTTTCCAAACTGTGACTCTTAGGAGCTTCTCCAGAGATCGGAGGAGAGAGATTATACTGGGAACAAACAGGAAAAGAAAGCGAGGGGCCAAGTGACAGATTAGTCCTAGTTACGATGGATACGAGGAACACTAAATATAACAGGCAACACATTCAGAAGATCATTTATCTTTTTTAAAGATAGAAAAATTGGTTAAAATATCCCATTAGTTTATATACAACACAAGTATTGGCAGTGATAAAGACAGAAACATAGGTACCTCTCTCCTCACCGTCCACAGCACCATGTGCGGTCAGATCCCTTGCTCCGAACATAAGCCCACCCTACTCCCTCAGCCCCCCCAGAGCACAACATGTATGTGTGTGTAGATGCAATGAGAGTAAGAGGATGTGAGTTAAAAGAGAAGTGTGTGGTCAGACAAACAGTGTCCAGCAGCGACTGGGGCACACTAGAGACACTGATCTCAACTAACTAGATTAGGGAATCAAGGTTACTTTTAGATTTTCCCAGGAATCCTCCTACTGCCCCGGTTGACACTAAAGCTGAAGTACTCATTGATCATGCATGATCTAAAGACGGAAGAAAGGCTGTCTGGGTATTTTTGAATAAAAACCTTAACTTACTTTTGGTAACTCCCATTCTGAGCGGGATCCGTCAGCGCTGTAGTAATACGGCCGCCCTTGTTCGTCCACATGCTTGATCCACTGCCAAACAAACAAACAAAAAGATTCAAAACTCATTCAAAGCAAAAAAAAGATATCTCTGTATGTAAGCAGCTCTTTTCAGCACCTTCTCATTGGTGTATTCAGAAACATAGAGTGTGTGGCCGTGCTCATCCAGTTCCTCAGACCAGCCTCTAGGGGGCGATCCGTACTGACTGTCTGACTGACTGGAGTGTGTGCTGGGACAATTCTCCTCAGAAGACAAATGCTGGAGAAAACAAAACAAGACAGTGAGGGAAAAAAATAAAAGTAATGCAAGAGAAAAATCACAACTTCAAGAGAATGGCATGGCAATAACAAAACTAATGTAAGCTGCTTTGGATAAAAAAAAAATAAAAAAAAGTGAATGCAAATTTTATTTATTAAATTGTTATGATAATAATAATAATATTAATAATAATTATTACTACAACAATTAAAAATAAATATTTTAAACAAAACATAAACAAAATTATTATTACAGTTTTATTATGTTCTTTAATATTATTCTAAAAATATCAATATTATTATAATCATTATTACTATTGGTAAAAAGCAAAATATTATTTAAAAAAAACAATGATAGCAACAACAAATGATAAAAAATATTTGTATATATATTATTAAATTGATATCATATGAATTACTATTATATACCAATAACCCATAATTTATATATATATATATATATATATATACACACACACACACACACACATATATAAATTATTATTATTATTTAAAAAGAAATAAAACATTTTAATACTTAAAATCTTAGTTAAAGTATTTGTAATGGATAACATTTTAACTAATAATCAAAAAAAACCCAGCAGGTCCCCCTTTTTATAATGACAAATATCTCTCCACTAGATGGCAGTCATGAACAATAGAAAGAGTGAAACTTAGATTGAAACTTCAGATACGACTAAATGAGTTTGGAAAACAGGTCAAACATTTTACTCTTGTAAATACAGTAATGCACGTCAGTGCTTACAGTAACCAGAATAACAACACATTTCTGTTAAAAAAAAAAAAATTATCCGTAGTAGTGATTTCCACAGAGAGTGAGTTGCTCCACTCTGTTCTGAGTGAAGCTGGGTCAGCCGTCTGCTAAAGCTTAAATATCTGAACAGCATTTTTCAAAGGCTTAAATATAGACTGAAGACCTACTTCAACTCTGGCCTAGTTCAAACTTTCACATGCACGAGCATGTGGGCACACAGTCCATCGCATTATTACAGCAATGCAAAGATGGCATGTTTAACAACATAGACAGTTGTGTTACCTCCATGTCTCCAGTGTTGGATGTGTCCCCACGAGTGACTCCGTTGTCTCTCGAGCGGGGCGGTTTCCAGGTCCTTTCCTGAGTCATGCGGTTGTAGTAAAAGTTTCTTCCGCTCGTATCTTTATGCGTTTCCCAGTCGCCCAGGATATGCAGAGGGGAGGACGAGGGAACAGGTGGGAGAGATGACTGAGAGATCTTTAGCTCCTGGAGGTTGGTGTAAACGGGAGACTCGGGTCGACCCTGTCCAGTGGGAGATATGCCCTGTAGACAAAACACAGGAAAGACAGGAAGATTAAGTAATATTAAACGGCTAATAAAACTATTTATTTTGCCAAGCATTGGAAAAACTCCTGACAAAAAGTTTCAAGATTCACAACGAGCCAAAAAAACATCTGCCAACGATTTTATTGAAGCGTTCACAACTGGCTGGACTCTTAACACTGCTCCTTTAAAACGCACTTTAACTGAGAAGAAAGCATGACGAGAACTCAAAGTTAAAAATTAAGCACAGAAATATTTGCCTATGTTACGACAGGAGGAGCCAATCTTCAACAGAAGCACAGAATGACTATCTGTACCCAATCTGAACCAGTCAATGATATATATTAAATAAATAAAATAAATTAAAATCCACATATACGTATGTCTGGAAAGATACACCATTACTGAAATGTCTTGATTCATAAAAATCCTTAATGAAATGAAACAAAAACGAGACTGCTAAAGATTATTCACAATGTAAGTATACAGAAAAAAATACATAATTTAAAGAAATATTTAGATTTGATGAGCAATGCTAGAAAAATCACAAGGTTGTGAGTATTACAGACTATTAAAGTGTTTGCTATATTAATACACAGTAAATACCAGTTCAACAGCTCAGTACAAATGAAAGCAAAGAAGCTAGTCAATGAATAGCAGTTTGAAAGATATTTTAGAAAGCGTCTCTACCTCGTTACTGTTAGACAAACCACGTCCTCTCTGTTGAAGGCGCTGTTATTTTGGTGTAACCCATTGTGAGCTTCACCATAATGAAAACAAGCCACACAATACAAACGAGCGCACAAACCAGAGGAAAATTGAGCGACTGAAAACTCATACAGGAAGAACAGAAATAGAAGCTATTCTCTCACCTGAGAAAACAGTAAATACTGCTCCCAGAACACCCAACAAAGCCACCAGTGACTGCTTTACTTGAAACCCACAGTAACTGGTAATTGTGGTAGTCTGTGAATGCATGCGCTACTTTTAAGTGACCTGCCAAGGGGTCCTTAGAACTTGGACGTAACATCTGAGGAACGAGCCAACAAAACAATGACCCATTTCTAACCTTTTTAAACATTTGACACAATTCCTGTTTTAATGGAAAGGCTGTTGGCAAAGACCTCAAATAGTAGAAGAGAGAGATAGAGGCCTGTTAGGTAACCCATCCTGTCATGCACGGAAACATATGGGACTTCCTGTCATACTGAAATAATAATGTTATTCGTGATAACCGACTCGAAAATGTTTCCCAACAATTTTGCCAATGTCCTGTGAAACGGAGTGGCATTAAGCAAAACATTCCAAAAGAGAATCCCAACATTTTATCCAGCCAAACACATTTAGACTGGCAGTCAAATAATCATTTATTTGTGTGATTATCACTAAACTACACTGCACCAGTTCTAAAGCCTGGAATACACTACGCAATTTTGTCCCCGGATTATACAGCCTGAACAAGTTAACGCTAGTTGAGGAAAGTCAGAGCCAGTCTGCAGATTGAAGCCGACAGATTCCACAAAAAATCAGGTAGTGCATGATGGTTACCGATTCGGATTTTTTAGTTTGAGACTTTGATTCCATCCAGTCGGAGGTTATCCAACATGTTTGATCTTTCCAACCGATTTTAGTTGTTTCACACAGTTGTTTTCATTTGTCATGTGCGTGAGTTTGTTGTGATCGGAACAACTTTCAGGTCTGGTAGTATATGATGCCTAGTGTTATACAAATCTGTTCAGATTTTAAAAGTCGTGTAGTGTATTCCATCTAGCTATCCATCCATCGATCTTCATTTTTTTTCAGTTTGGTTGTGAACATATCTAACTTTACCTTTTTAAAAAAAACATACACAAAGAAAAAGGAAAGAAAACAATAAGTATTGCCCAATTCTCAGATGCAGCATATTGTTTTTTGTTTTGTTTTTTTGTTTTTTTACATTTTTAAACAAACTCAGAGCAAACAAAATAATAAACTGAATTATGAAAAAAATAAAAATAAATAAATAAATAAATATATATATAAACAATTTAAAGTATAATATAATATAATATATAAATTGAGAGCATTTGATTTACAGTAGTAAATTTCACCTGAGTCCTGCTTTGTAGTTGTAGGTCTTGTTCTTTTCGGTCTATTGGAGCTACTGAAACTCTCCAACTCAATTTCTGTATACAAACCACAACCCTTGTTTGCATATCCGTCTCTTGCTCTGTTTCAGACAAATGCGTACTGTATCTGCATTTGAACAGCACATGGAGAGAGACCAGCCTACACTGTATTATTTCATAAATGACCCAAAACATCTCAAACAGCAGTGATCATACATTTCACTCAGTGTATGTACAATGGCCCATACACACACACACACACAAGCAGAGAAGCACAGAGGTATGTATTCAAATCCATGCTCCGCCACATGCCTCCACATGGAAATGTGTAGAGCACACCCAGGAGGATGCACAGCACGCAATATACAGCAGCAGCTGTGACTGTCCATGAACTACAGCCCCTTCGGAAAATAGGAGATATAAATAAGGGCTCTTTCAAAAATGCTTTTGTTTATGAAGCGTGTTTGTATAGATGTATGCAAGTTACAACTCAAGCACCAGCAAGCACACATGCATGCCAACTGGTTATGTCATGAGAGGTTACGATTAGATTAGGTGCTCAGATACGGATGCTAATGAAGCCCTGGTCTCTGACTCAGACATCGCAACGGTATAATTGATGCAACAGCACCAGTCACTGCAATCTAAATTCTGCAAGCTAACATTGTCATGAATCATCCTCCATTTATTACTCTGTCCATCATTTTCCACACTACCATAAATATTAGGGCTGCAAAACACAATTAATTACATTCAAAATAAAAGTGTGTGTGTGTGTGTGTACTGTGCATATTTATCATGTATATAATACATATATGTATATTGACTTCTAGTAGCCCTTTTTAATTTTAATTTTAAGTTTAATTCTATTAAATTATAGTTAAATTACACACACGAATATACACACATACATAAAGAAAAGAAGAGGGAGCGAAAAAAAATCTAGACAACTGCAAATGGCCACTAGAGGTCTACGTTAGACCAATAAAGCCTCCGCCAGAGAAGGTTTTGTGCAAACATGGTAACCTGCATTCCTTTCCCTCCTAAGTACCTCATTACTTATGACCAGTAAGGGAGTGTGTGTGTGTGTGTGTGTGTGTGTGTGTCCAAACAGGACAAAAGCGAGGTCCTCCATAAGCATTTCTAGAGGATCTTGATCTTGTAAAGTACTTTGATTAATGCATACTATACATTATCCTTCTGATTACAAAATGAATAATTTAAATTGCCGTTAAATATTGATTTGATTTGAAACCGCTGTATTAGATCACATGCAGATTAAAACTCAGCCAGGTTCAGAAACTAACACAGCTATGCAGGCATTTGGCTCTTTGAGACGATGTCCATTTATAAAGTTCACCGATCATTATAGAACAAAATTCAATTGCTAAATGCCATGACTGACCAATCAGAAACAAGTATTTCAGAGCGGTTATGCATGCCACACACACACATTCACTTTAATGCTTTTGTGTGCTAAGCTGTGACATACTCTTAAGACGGTTACATAACCGAATGAATGTGTGTGAATAAGGTACAGAGCAGAGAGAGAGAGATGTGTGAAAAGACAATTTGCAAACTTACACAAGGTCACAATATTGTGATGTTTCTTTACAGTATGTATGTGCTTGACTGTGTAGGATAGGGACATTTTGTGCTCAAAATACAATGTAAAATCCACATGACATGAGGCTGTGCCTGTGATTGATGGATTACCCTGTCAGTGGACTAATGCCTGGATATAATGGTCACAGCAATCACCAATTACAAACATTTAACTACTCACACAGATTTTACCAGGTTTGATGACAATTGTGAAATTAGCCTATAGTTAGGTTTAGTGTTGGGGTTTAAGTGCGTCTACTATGGATTTTTGAGAATGACCTTGCATGCAGTGTGCAACACAGCTTTAAGTGAATGAAAACATCCTTCAATGTTTTAAATCTGAAAGCACACAGTGTATAAAGTTATTGTCTTGCAAAAGAAAGAGTCGACTCTGAATCATTAAAACGAGTCCCAAGCCGTTTTTTTATGTTGACGTCAAAATGAAACATTAGCATACTGTCCGCCCACTTTTTTGTTGGTTCTGAATAAAAATGCAAATTCATGTTTTGACACTAGGTGAAAATAATCGCTTATATCGTTTTGGAGTTGAACAAATAAGGTAAAAATAAATGCATATTTTAAGAAACTTAAAGTGTTTTTTTGGGACCTTGCATGCATTTCAACCTGATGTTTGGG
>JAUMHR010000062.1:9661143-9673469 GCA_032361145.1 Enteromius fasciolatus | reverse complement strand
GTCTGATGTCGCTGTGCTAGGTTCAATGTTTATGCCACAGCATTTACAATTTAGAGAACAAAATGATTTGCTTACAGTAGTCTCTAGATAAAAAAAGCTTGTTGTTGTTTTTATAAGCCTCAAAAGGCTGGCTTTCAGACACTTGAAACACATCTTAGTGCTCTGAATCGCTAAATGTTAAATAAATCATTTGGTTTTGGTCTTTATGATTTAAAGGGAACAACTGGAAAGCCCAAAGGAGCCACTCTGTCTCATCACAACATTGTGAACAATGGTTATTTCATTGGCAGACGCATAGGCTTCCACTGGAAGGTGGGTACATGTGATCAAAAGACAATGAAAGAGCACTTTGTTCTTTATTTACAAAAAGCTCATTATTTTGGCATTTTGCAGAAAATCTTTGTTACTGCATACATCTGCATACATTTTTCTTTACAGCACGTGCAGTATGGGTAATATTTGACATTATGTTCCCAACAGACAAATGTGCGAATCTGCTTGCCGGTGCCTATGTATCATTGTTTTGGGTCGGTGGGTGGAGGTATAGTCATGGCTGTGCATGGCAGCACACTGGTTTTCCCATCCGCCGGCTACGACGGACGCGCCAATCTGATGGCGACAGAAAAAGAAAAGTATGTGGTTATTTGTGTACATTTTTTCAAATACGTTTAACATATTTTTTATATTAAAACATGAATTGATGTTTTGTGAAAGACCTCTGTCCTTCGTGATACAAGATAATGCTAAATCCTTCAAAGGTCACAGGTCATGACTGGAAAAACATCTGAGCTGTACTTATTTAATGCAATTTACCCAGGTGTACATATATGTACGGCACCCCAACGATGTTAATTGACATGCTTAGTCAGCCTGATCTGGCCAAGATTGATTTGTCATCGCTTGAGGGTGGTAAGTCAGTCAAAATCTTTGTAAAATCTATTACTTCTTATAGATTACATTAATATTATCAAGCTTTTCTGAGCAATCAGAGAATACCTCCTGCACTTTCACCGGTGTTCTGCTAAGATCCTTGGTTTTGTGTCTGTCAGGTATTATTGCCGGTTCTCCTTGTCCACCAGAGGTCATCCGTAAGGTCATCAATGTCATGGGTGTTAAGGAAATGCTGGTAAGTAGTTACTCATATTAAAAAGGTATTTATTTAAACAGTACACGTCCCGTGTTATGAATCAGGCTGATTATAATTGTGTGTATACTGCATGACAGCATCACTAGAGGGAGACAGAGAATTAATATAAAAGTCACTCACGTTTATTTCAGTGTTGTCCTTTCCTGTTTTTAAGAAAATGTATGTGCCATCTTTTGATTCTCTATCCATTCTTGCAGTAAATATTAATCTTATATTTGAATAAAAAAAGCTTGGTAATAGTTCAAAACATAGTTTACTGCTAAAAAGGTCATTTTGTCTTTTGCTCTCCAAGACTGCTTTCATTTAGTTATAATATAGTATATATATATATTATAGCCATTATAAAGTAAAACAGTAATATTGTTTAAAATTATTCCTACTAAAATATTTTCTCATTTAATATATTTTAAAATGTAATTTATTTCTGTGATGGTAAAGCAGAATTTTCAGCAGCCATTACTCCTGTCTTAATGCCACGTGATCCTTCATAAATCATTATAGTATGCTAATAATATTATTCATTATTATTAATGTTGAAAACACGTGTGCTGATTTTTGTGGATATTATGATGCATTGCGTGATGCAGGATTCTTTAATAAATGAAAAGTTAAAAACTAAAAGTTTAGAAGAGCATAGTATAGAATGTTTTTAAACAATAAACTGTACTGTAACCTTTTTTATTATTTAATGCATCCTTGCTGAATACGTTATTAAGTTCTTAAAAAAGTATTTTTAAATTCCAAGCTTATGAATGGTATTTGCACTATAATTTCTGAAGGCATAATAGCTGTGTGAGACTAAAATTTAGTACGCAGAATGCAATTATTTTCTAATTAAAATGCACTTTACAAAAAAGAAAGCATCTTGGACATTGTGTCATGTAATTACTCATTTTATTTTCCACAAATAAAAGCTATACAGGTTTTGAGAAATTATGACAAAATTTTCATTTTTTGTGAACTGTACCTTTAAGAACCAGGTATGGAGAAGGTAGCAGGATCTGAACTAGTAATACTATAGTTTTTCAAATAATATATTGCCCAATTTTAGTGCATCCAGTTTTAATTTTTTTTAAGAAACCATTACTGTAGTGGTGCTTTATATGTCTTTTATTGAGCATGAGTACATCACAGTAACAAACTGATAACATTAGACTGGAGAACCTCCATTTGTCTTGTTTTTTATTGATTTTTTATTTCTCCTCCTACTCGTAAATCCCCTTCTTCTGGCATTGCCGTCACTTGTGTCATTTCTTGATTTTGATTGCAGCATTCTTTTTGGCTAATCCTTATATTTGGCCACCAATTCTGATCATCCTATCTGGATAAATAGTTTGATAATGACTAGCTGTGCTATCCGTTACATAGTCGTTACACTGTCTCATTTACATGACCATAACAAGTCTGGCCCGTGTTGCATTTGGCTTTGGTCAGAGATGTAAAGAAAAGGTCAGGCCATGTCACATCTTGAATGTGTTAGCTTTAGCCATGGTCAAGGTTTGTTATGTTTGCGAAGCCTCGGAAATTCCTAGCAGGACGTTGTGAGATTTTTAAAGCTAAGGATGAACTCAAAAAGTTGAAAGAGAATCCTCATGAAGAGCTTTGTTGTGATTATAACTCTTTGGTTATATAATTGTAAGTGCTTCTAACCCTCACAATGGGAGTATGCGCGATAACAATAACATTATAAATAGTAGAATAGACAAGATTCATTCTACAGTGGCCATTTGGTTTGATGTACTCAAAAAGGTTTCAGTTAATATGCTGAGAGAGAGAGAAAAAACATACAACTTTGAGGGATTACCTGTGCACATTTATACTTTAATAGGTACTGATGAGTCTAAGTAAATGCTAATCAATGCAAATCTAGTCTATCAGTTCTCATTTTATGTAGACGAGTATTCCTGTTAGTACTCTTGATTTTTACCCTGGTGTAGGAACTAGGATAATGTTGAATTCATCACTAGGTTTGTTTGAGTTAGCATTTACGCTACCATAACAGTGAACACTGATAGTTTGATCCATATTTCCTTTGAGGTGTACATGTTTGTGAACCCTCTCTTTGCAAACTCACACAGTTGCTCCTTCAGGGTGTTTGTCAATGTCTGTGAACGCATATTTATGCTATTCATGTTAATTAGTATGAATGGAGTCAGCGCATCTATATGTCACACAAAAAATGAGTGAAAGAGGAAATGGACAGTCCCAATGTAGCAGTCGGCGTTGCTTTTCTTTTCTGCACATTGAAGTCCCGACACCTAGACAGGCCTTTTCTCCCTGTCCTCCTGCGGGAACATACAAATAAGATGGCCAAGCTCAGTTTTGGACTTCTGATGCATGAAGGATAGGTTGGAAAAACATAGCAGACAGTATTTTACCACAAGGCAGTGGCCCAAACCCATATCCTGACCACAATTATAGTATTACCGTTCGCTCTTTCATGTTGGAAGAGGTAAAAACACTCACGGTTAGCATTAGACTCTTGATTCTCTGGGTAAATATGTAACTTTAATTTCTCATAGAGATTACAGGAAGGCAATGTTTTGGGATGAATTGATTATTTGATTATATAAACCATTTATGGAAAAGGATTACCTATGCTTAAATAATTTCATCACATCCGCAGTGGTCTCTCAGGACTTGTGGTAGCACTTGTAGAGGGAATCCCATGAGTTTCTCCTGATGAAAGGGTCTTTTATAGAGATTACGGGAGAGCAGTAGTGTCTTGAGACCTGTTGTAGTTGAGGCTATTTGTCATACTGAGGTCTGCTTTTGACTTTGACTTGCTAAAAAAAATTGGTCAACTTTGACTTTAATCTCAGCAAGTACTTTTCAATAATTTTAAATTAAATTAAATTAATATTTGTACAGTATTACAATAATATTATGATTTAGAATATTACTGTATTACAGTAATATTACGTTTTAGTGGTTTTCAGTTTTGGACTCCAAGACAGTATCCAAAGGCCCTTATATCAGCTGAAGCTGATGTTCCTATGCTAATTTTACTGATTTCAGTTTTAATAAGATTGTTGATATAGATACATTTAAATACTTTTATTTCTTACTCGGAACTAATAGCCTTTCTGTAGCTCAAACAGTAGTGCATGACACTAGTAAGGCCAAGGTCATATGTTTGATTCACAGAGATTGCAAGAAGTGATAAAATAAGTACCTTGAATGCTATGCAATCTGCTTTGGGTAAAAGCCAGTAACGCCTTGTTATCAACTACTCTTCTAGGTGCCTTTTATATTTAATGTTTTCACCTTTTGGCTTGTATTTCATGAGAGTGGAATTAACAGGACTGCTCACCATCTCAAAGCCGAGCTCCCTTCCTGGCCCTCTTTGTCTTTGCCTTGCAGCGACTGAAAGCATTGCTGTCTCTTATTTGCTTTCCTTTCTGGCTTCCAGGAGAGGCACAAACTGCATCAAGTCGATGACGACTCGTGTCCATCCATCTGTACAAGCAAATCCAAATGTTTATAGTTGACTGTCGACAATTTGCACCTCATTTTACTTTTATAATTGCACTTATTTAAAAGTAAAACTAGATATTTAGTGAGATAAACTATATAAGAATTGATTAGATAGTAACAAGTGGCCATTGCATAGCAGAATGAATGCAATTTTCTACAACATTGACTAAATGGCTATTTGATTATTGGTTAATATTTTAAATTAGCTCTCACAACCTTAGTGGTGACAGCGTGATCAAATTATCATTTTCGATAATGCATTAAAGTTCCCCTATTATGGAATATAATAGTTTTCATGAATGAAAACATCCTGCAAAGTGCACAGTTTATAAAGTTGTCTCTGAAAAGAAAGTCGACTCTGTCTTACTGAAACGAGTCGTTTTTTAAAAAGAATCCCAAGCCATTTCGTGTTGAGGTCAAGCATATTGCTCGCCCACTTGTTGGTCTTTTGCATTAGTCTGAATGAAACTCAGTAATGAAACCTTGTAACTCAGGTTTGGAAAAATGAATCATTACCCATAATGGGGGAACTTTAAGAAGTAAATAGGTTAGATTTCATCTGTTGACTTGAATGAAGCCATGAAGTAAATATGAAAGGCATAATTTCTTCTGAAAGCTTAAATACAGTAATGTTTGAGGTGATCTTTTGTTGTCTCTTACTTTCTGAGGTTTGCTAACTGGCAGGTGCAGCTCCAGGGGTTGTTAAACAGAGTGGCGTTCTGGAGGGTGCCGAAGTCGAGGCTGCTTGGCAGTGATTTTAGCTTGTTGTTCTCAAGATGCAGAGATTTGAGGGCCGTCACTCCCTCAAAGGCAGCACTGGAAAACTTGACGGGTAGAAAAAGCAGATATGCAGTTGTTTACCATAAATACAGCCGATAACACGTTATAACTCAGCGTTAGCATTCAGAGTCACTCTTATATCCAAAGGAAACTTGTGGATGCTGAACTGAGGGCTTTTTTCCACATGAAAGGCGTCTCTCATGCTGTCCTATGTGCCAGGTCTTATGTAAACCTATCAGCGCTTTCCTTCCAGCTCTCCATCAAACTTCATAAGTGTGTGCAAGTCTGCTAAAAACTTCACCCAGGTGTTAGATGTACTGGTCTGCAAGGTGTCTGCTTTATAGGAAGACCACGGTTGAGGGGCTTCGAAAGTGTGTTATGTAAGGGTAGAAAAGATGCACTTATTAAAGGGACATTTCGGAAATTTCCACTCAGAAGGCAAGAGACGTGGAGAGCTTGGTAATTTGAGGCGATGCAGGATGGATCAATTCCAGCATGGAAGGGTTGTTTTCACTTTTTCTGTCTGTCCACTCCTCCATCGACCTGCTCTTCTGCCAGAAATGCCTGAATCGGGTTGAATTGTCCATTCAGGTGAGGCAACTACAGCCTGAAATACTTCTCTTCATGGGCATCGGAACACCCTGTCACTATTTACCCGTCTGCTAACCCTTGCTGACCTGTTTACATGGTGCACCAAGTGAGAGGAAAAAACATGGGTCTCAAAATAACATTTTTCAAGCAAATAGACCCTAAAAATATCCACACGTGAGGGGAGAGTGGTTATTTTTTCCCTTTCCTATCATACAAAAAACACTGACCAACTGCATGGCGCCGATGCTTGTTGATCTGTTTTTACACACGTTTGTGCATTTAGAAATACTTACAAAAATTTTTTTTATTTATTATATGAAATATAGCTTAATAAATATTTTCAACCCAAACAATAAATATATATGGGTAGTTGACGTAACAATGTTGTGACAGAATTTATTTTTCATGCTATTTGTTTATATAACACCATAGGACCCAGTCAATTTTTATTTGTCAATTACCCATATATATATATATATATATATATATATATATACTTTGCATTTGTGTACATATTTATACTTTGTTTTTTTGACTTCAGATTAAAGTCAGATTAAATAAATGTATCTCTTAAACACTTTCTTTAACCATATAGTGTTCCAGAGAGAAATATCCTGCTGGAATAGCACATATGCATACTTATATATAGCATATGTGACCTTTTTAAGACCTGAAAGTATGACAGGAATGAAGGATCTCATTGAAAGAAAACAGGTGAAAGTCTCCCGAACAGGTCTGTTTGAATTGGAATTCATGATATAGATATGTTTTACTCCGATTGGGTTGCAGTTAGTTAGCATGGCCATCTCTGTTGGGATTTCAAGTTTGTTTGCCAATGCTATGGTTTTTTTGAAAACCAAACACAACCTTGCATTTATTTAGCCTCAACTTTAAAGACCAGTATTATGGGAAAAGCATTCATTTGGATCTCAATCAGCATCTTGACTCTCATGTTTTATTTTACATTTTAAGTGTATACTGCGATTTCACAGACTTACCTTCTCCAGGCTCATGTCATTTAGATGGAGCTTCTCCATATATCGGCCAAAGCTCCGGAAAGCATGGTCAGGCACAAGGCTGAGAGGGTTTTTGGACAAGTTGAGTTCCTCCACCACACGCAGCTTGCTCATAGCCAGGAGAGGGTAGGTAGACAGCTTGTTACCGTCCAGAGTTAGAATGGCCAGGTTCTCCACTTCATCAAAAGAACCAGGCTGAATGGAGCTTAACTCATTGCCACTAATATAAAGCCATCGGAGATCACTAGTGCCTGTGAAAGTGCCAGGCTGCAGCTCTCGAAGCTTGTTGTTGTCGAGCTGCAGGATAAACAGGTTGATCATGGGAGAGAAGATGCCCTTTGAGAGACTCGTAATTTGGTTACCGTCTAAGTAGAGATAGGTCAGCTCAGTCAGGTCCTCAAAAGCGCCTGGTTTGATGTTGGTGATCTCGTTGTTAGACAAGTAGAGGTAGATGAGCTTTTTCAGTCCTTTGAAAGCCTGGCTGGAGATCTCTCGGATCTGACACTGCTGCAGGTGCAGAGAAATGAGCCCCTTCATCTCGCTGAAGCCCCCGGTTGGGAGATTTCCCAGGTTGTTGCGTTGCATGTTTAGAAGACGAGTGGCTTCGGATATGCGGGGGATCTTTTTCAGCCCGACGTTGTCACAGATAACATGTTGCAGGTCCCCATGGCAGTGGCACAGGCTTGGGCATTGAGTTGGTGCACCAAAAACAAAGGGGACGCAAACCTGTAGACACACTAGCACCAGTAGGAAGCTGTAATTGTACATGATGACGCTGTGATGATCAGTCCACTGCTTTGTGCTGTTGGTCTTCTTTCGCCTTTACTCCAGCAGGAACATATACAGACAGCAGAAGTGGTCCACACAACCTCAGAGTAAAGAGAGGGAGTGTGTGAGAGTGCAGAGAGAGAGGGCTAGAGGTGAGCTCGAGAGGGAGAGGAGGTGTGAATCAGAGGAAAGGAGGGAGGAAAGCTGAACGCATGAGTGTTTATAATAGTTTCTTAGTGTTTATATGAGTTGTTCTCTGAACGTTATATAGCCATTGCCGAATCTGCAAGATATATTTATTATAAATAGGCTCATTTATTTATTGAAAATAAATTTCAAATATTTATTTATTGTTTATAATTGCATATATGTATTAAAATCTGTATTTATTTGTTTATTTTTTTTAAATAAATTAAACATTACATAATATAGTTCTGCTATAAAGCTTTACATAACCACTGTAGAAGCTGCAGTATTTGTTTTAGAAATAAATTTTAAATATTTATTTCTTATAAAACAGCCATTGTAGATGCTGCAAGATATTTAATAAAATGTATTTATTTTTGTTTTATTTCGTTAAAATATTGCTTAAAATATTTTTTTAGATTTCTTTAATTATTTAAGTACTTATTATAGTACAGTTCTGCATCTAACTTTATATAGCCATTGCATTATTTATTTAAAACAATGTAATTTGTTTTTTTATTTAACCGATTATTAAAAGTCTTTAGAACCTACCTGATGAACCTATGTAATATAACATATTGGCATATATTTCAGAAGACAAAGTAATAAACAAATTTGCTTCAAAAATGTTTTTTTAATACCTTAAACATCACTGACATGTGTCATTTTGATGTAGTGTGTGGGTCCCTGTTTTGTCCCGGTAAGACAAAAATCCTCCAAGACCTCTAGGTTCTTTTTTTTTTTTTTCTTTTTCCCTCACAGTGGTTTTGCAAATTAGGAGCCTCATGCATATTTGAAAAAAAAACAAAAACAGCAAACACAGTATCATAAAATTTTTCATTATTCACTAATTATATTCACTTGATAATGTGAATATAATATACTTCAGAACCCCAGTGACCAGATTATGAGAATCATTTAAAAGATCTGACGTATACAATAACTTGGGAATGTAACATTTTCCCTACGTGGATGCTTTGAAAGTTTGCTACATTCAAAATTTTGTAATTATACTCTTGTTTTTTCTTGTTTTCACGTTTCATCACCACAAGCCTCATTTGGTGAGACAAAATGTTCTATTTTAAGAAGAAATCTTTTTTTTCTCCTTTCTTCCTTAAAATACTTTAATACCTTAATTCTTTATTTTTAGTCTCTCATTTCATAGGCTTGTGTGCAGCCGAAACTCACGAGGTTAAGGTGAGACTGCGTGTCACGCCAGACATTTCCATTGTTTTTAGTCAGCAGAAGGAGGGAAAGGAGCCACTCCCGTGTGGCGGGCCGTTTTATAACATATAATCACAGCCAGATGTTTGGCCGGTATCACATCACGACAATGGAAATGGAGGTTTTTCTTTTGTCTGCAGTGAAGCGTTTCATGGAGTGGAGAGGTGCATTCCTTTGCATAAATGTCTTCTTTCATTTCAACTATGTACAGTATTTAATGTCAAAAACAAAGAAGAAAATGTAATTGCACCATGGAATTACACTGTATTTTTTTTACATGCATCAGCAAACCGTTTTTATAGTGGTTGAAATATGTGTAACAAAATGTTTAATCCTTGTTCTTCTTTGGTTTAAAGACCTGATATACGTCAGATCTGTTTATGAGCACCTTCTCTCAGGTTTGGTGGAATCTAGTGTTTGCTTAACAAATTTAACATTTTATCGACAAAGTGTCTTGGTTCTTTCAAGTCCACTTTCATAGTAGATGTAATAGCTATTAAAGATGATGTATGCAATTTTTTTTATTTACTTATTGGGTTCAAAAGCTCATGACTCACTTAAAATGTTCTACACAAACATTATAAATGTCTGGCACGTCACGCAGTCTCACCTCAGCAGCTGGCAGATCTCGTAATTCAGTTCGGTAAACACAAATTGACATCCTGTGCCATGATGAGGTTATGTCTCTTAAAGACACTGTGATGAATTGTTTCCAGTGCACATTATCTGCTTATGTTTTAGCCCAAAGCGCTACTGTAAAGCGAGAGAGCTGGGGTTCAAAACAACAGCTGGTGTGCCAGTTCTCAGGTGCACATCACATACCTCACCTGCCTCCCAGGCCTGGCCCATTCAGCTGATTCAGCTGTCTGCTTGCTGTTAGGCTAGTTTGTAAAAAAATGTTAGCAAAAGGCCTTTGCCACAAAAGACTGCAAAAAGAAGTAATATAAGACTAATATAAGCACAAGTCTGATGGCATAGAAATCAGAGGTTTGTTCCACAAAACATAACATATACAGGTTATAAAGTATATATGATCAATATATATATATAAAGTAATATGATTAAAAAACACTTGCAATGTGCAATCTGGTGAAGAGCTTCACTCTCTTTTGGAACAGATTGGGTACGGCACAACCGAAAACAGCCCTGTGACATTCTGCGGCTTTCCGATTGACAGTGCAGAGCGAAAGACTGAGACCGTTGGATGTATTTGCCCCCACACTGAGGTTCATTTACACACAGTACTATATAAAGGTGTCCCATATGCGTATTTCTATTCTGTTTTAGCACACTGAGTGGTTGTTTCTCCATTAGGCAAAAGTAGTGAACCCTACTTCAGAAGAGATCATGCCTCTGGGCGCTCAGGGAGAGCTGATGATCAGGGGATACTGCGTGATGCTGGAATACTGGAAAGATGATGAAAAGACCAAGGAGTGCATCACAAAAGACGGCTGGTACAAGACTGGGTAAGTGTATTTGCCTTTTTCCCTCTATTACCAGATCAAACTATTACTCAGGATTCTAAACAGTCATGACTCAGTCTGTTTTCGGTGATCTGATACAGTGACATTGCCACTTTGGACGAGTATGGATACTGCAAAATAGAAGGACGCATAAAGGACATGATCATCCGAGGAGGAGAAAACATCTATCCTGCTGAAATCGAACAGTTTCTGCACACACACCCCAAAATTCAGGAAGCACAGGTATACAATGTCAGCCAGAGACATTTATGCACTTGATAATTCCTAATTTCCAATCAGCTATTTATCTGTAGCAGTCGGATCATTGAAAAAAACATACACAGACAAAACCAAGTTTAACCCTGTGGCTCGTGACCAGCGATCTGTCTGTGCAAGAAACTAAACAGTGAATATATAAATATGGTCTACACTGTTTTCTAAAACAAATATCTAAATTAATACATGTTTTCTGGAAAATGTCTATAAATTAAGTAAAAGGGGGTAAAAACATCTCGGTTACGTATGTCATTGACTGGCGTCATGAGGTCCCTATGGAACACACCACAACCCGTACTGCTGTAGGAGCCCCAATCCTGACTGGCTGCGACTAGACAGTGTGCCCTCTATCGGACAGAGTGATATGTGGCCAGGTATGGTTTCCCATACTAGGAATTTGTGCTCTGCATTTAACCCATCCAAGTGCACACACAGCAGTGAGAAGTGAACAAACACACACACACACACACCCGGAGCACCCGAAGCCCTCTATCGGACACAGTTCAAGCTACTCCACTGAGGCAATGGAGGAACCAGATGTAACCATTCGGGAACACTGGATGAAAGCACTCAGATCCAATGGAGTGGCTCTGCAATCCAACACCCGCCTGGCCTCATGGAATTACATGATATTACCCAAAACACAGGAGGACACAGGATCCAGATTGTAGAATCTAGCAAATGTAATGGGTTCAACCTTCTTGCACCTCTAAGGAACTTGGCGATCAGATGACAATCAGATCCCTTCCAAGGGAAAGCCGTGCAACCAATGTGGCTGCCATGTGCCCCCAGGAGCCTCTAAAAGAATTTTAGAGGGGCCGCTGTCTTGTGCCAAAAGGCTGCAAGACAGTTCAGCGATGATTGTGACCATACATACATCTGTGAGATAAGTGTTGACTGAGTCCAGCTGCATGCTATAAAAGAGATAGTATGCACAGGGGAGAGCTTGCTCTTTTCCTGGTTGACCCGAAGCCCCAATCGGCTGAGATGCCAAAGCACCATGTCCCTGTGTTCACACAACTAATCCTTCGAGTGAGCTAAAACTAGCCAGTCGTCGAGATAGTTGAGAATTCGGCCACCTTTCCACAAAGCGGAGTCAGAGGCACCCTCCACCACTTATGTAAAGGCGCGGAGAGACAGGGCCAGCCCAAAGGGGAGGACCTTGTACTGGTACACCTGACCCTTGAAAACCGAAGAAATGGTCTGTGTCGAGGCAAAATTGAGACATGAAAGTACGTGTCCTTTAGGTTGATGGCTACAAACCAATCCTGGTGTCAAACGCAAGAGAGGTCACAACTTGAACATGGTGATAGAGGCCCAGAGATTTGAAAAATTGCTATTTCTGTGAATGAGTGGCCAATGGGTCAGCTGCGACAGTGAGAGAGAAAGCACTCGGCC
>JAUMHR010000062.1:9648094-9658849 GCA_032361145.1 Enteromius fasciolatus | reverse complement strand
GAGTTAGGAATGGGATGGCACTTCAGTTCATAGAATGAGTAAAGGCAGGTGAGCGAATACTTTTGGTAATATAGTGTGTATATATATATACACAATTTTTTATTTTTAAATATTAAATATATTTATAAATAAATTATATGAACATATACATGCAAATACACATAAATGTTTTCTCTCGCTCTCTCTCTATATATATATTTATTTATTTATTTGTATGTTTGTGCTTTTATTTATACATAAATACAGTACACATACCTATATTATGTAAACAAAAACTTCTCTTTTTGATGCAACTAACCATGATTAATCATTTGACAGCACTGATATTTACATATTTAAAGCCGGACCACATTTATTAAGAAAATAAGCTTTTATTTATTTTTTTATATTCTTACATGTATAAATTGTCCAGGAACAAATCCGTTCAAAGTCAAGTGTTCAGTCCTTTGGCAGCGGAATCCCGACCGCCGACTGGCTTAGTCCCTGCATTTCCGCTCGGGCTCTGTCCACTTGTTGCTGTGTGCAGCAGTCCTGCAGGAAGACAGAGGCTAGGTTCCTGAGGCGTGGGTTCTGTGTGAGGGAGAAGCGCAGCATGCACTGCACCACAGCACTCTCAGTGGTCTCAGCGCGTGAGGCTGCTGTGGTCAGGTTTATTAATGTGGTGATGGCCGAGAGAACCGTCTCATCTCTGTTACTCGACAGGCAGGATATCACTAATGGGACTCCGCCGCTTTGCAGAATCTGATCCCGGGACTCCCGCTCCATGCTGAGGTTACACAAACCACCTGTAGCATTTCAAACAGCTTGTTGGTTTATGCGAAACAATTATAACAGCAGTTATAACAGCTACACTAACCAATTCCAAACTCCACAAAGTTCTCCTTCTCTTCTGTCAGCATGTCCAGGAAGAGCTCGGTGACCTGAAGCAATCGCAGCGCCTCCATGTTAGATGGATCGTAGGCAAAGTTGGCCAGGTTTGCCAGCACTTGCTCTTTGGCCTCTGCCAGGAAGTGAAAAGACAAGCACCTTTTATTATAAATACAGCTGTAAACAGTTACTGTACGTACTGATTATAGTCTGTCAAGTGCTTCAAACACATCCGCAAACAGTGACATACCCTCACTGTCGGTGTCCTGAAACTCTGTCACCAGACCCTGGAGGTACTCAAACCGGTCAGACGCTGAGAAATGACTCTTTCCTGCCATCACAGATGAATCATGGGTAACCTGCAGACAGACAGACCATTCATCTGTAACACTGATAGACAGACAGTCAGACCGACCAACATGTCGCAAAGGCAGTTGTTTTTTAGATGGATGGATGGATGGATGACAATAAACCGTAAGTAATTCTGATAGACAGTCAACAGATAGATACATACTACATGACGACAAAATTCGTTCTAATGTTTTATAACACCGTATAAAACAAAAAGTTTGTGATAGTGATCTAATTAGTTTCGCAATACCGATAAATGACAATAATAACTGCAATAAAGACAAAACAAAATGTAAAAAAGGCAAAAATGACTCACTTGTGCAGAACGCTGATGAAAGTCATTCGTGCTTCTGGTAAAAACTTTCTAATTAATTTCTGCAGAAACGGACTGTAAATACAGACTCATTTTATCCATAATATGATGTGTGGAGTTTGGCATCGCTGAAGCTGCTCTGCACGGTCGGTCCGTCAGTAAATGCTTTCCCCGTCATTTGTAGTTCCTTTGATTTTACGTTCCTCTCGCTTATAAGTAAAATATAATAACGTAACATTTCCCTGGGTAAGATATTCATAACAGTTCTTCTGCTTCGTAAGACAATGTCACAAATAAATGGAGTAAGTTATTTATAACGCATGAGCCGGAAGTAATGGTTGGGGTTAATGTGCGCAGTATATATTCATCCGTGTGGAGGCGAGAAGTTATTGTTTCACAGACTTGCTGTTTTTTTTCTGCTTGCACGAAGTTTTTACATTTTCAGCATGAAACGGTCCAAACTGTCGACTGGAAAGCGTCTTACAAAACCGATTCTTTTTGGGACACTGTTCGTAGGTTTGACCACAGCATTTCTGAATAGGTGAGATAACACACCCCCTTGACATTGACAACGTGCAAATCACAGGATTATTGTTTAGACTAAAACTATGCAGATGGTGTGTGTGTTGTACAAACAATATTGTGCAGTTTGGAAATTATGCGGTTTGACATTATGGACTAAACAATAATGTGTACCAAGTGGTCTGATCTAAATTGCACAAAATTGAACACCAAATTACAAATATTCGGACTTAGTTGCAGAATAAATGCATG
Organism: Enteromius fasciolatus; assembly: GCA_032361145.1. NCBI lineage: Eukaryota > Metazoa > Chordata > Actinopteri > Cypriniformes > Cyprinidae > Enteromius > Enteromius fasciolatus. The sequence continues at coordinate 9,656,544 of JAUMHR010000062.1, read as the reverse complement.
CACTGTTTAATGATGTGCTGTGTACACGCATTCTTTGCTGTGGGGTCTAATCATTCATATCATTATCCTGCCTTAAGGCATTTGTTCATGGAGGACCTGGCAGATCTCAGGGAGCAGGAACGTTCTCGCAGTGAGGCCAAACGGCTCGAGGTACTGGAAATGAGGAGGAAACAAATAGAGGAAGTGGAAGAGAAGAAGAGAGCAGGGGGCAGGTGAGATGATGACTGAAAGGAAACCTGGAGGAAACCAACACTGAAGAAAACATGGGACTTTTTTTTTTTTTGCCAATCAGGATTTGTGAAGTGTTCTAAAACGTTTATCCCTTGATTGTTCTGATATTGCTGTAGTGGGACAGAAGGTGCATGGAAAGTCTATGAGTGATGTTGTAAGCAGTGCTTACCTTGATCATATTTAGCTGTAAATACATTTACATAATATTACATATTTTACATAATCTAGCTGTAAAATAAATTTGTATGGTAAATATGAATGGGCCAAACAAATATGTATGTGCCTCATTCCTGCCACTGACAAAAAGCTACTTGGATTTTTATTGAAATGTACAGTCAACATCATTTATAAATATTACACATGATCTTCATTAGGTAAAAGCCTAAAATATGTTAAATGTACCATTAATGAATAAATTGTTACACTGTGCATTTAGCAATAAAGCCTTATTCTAAATTCCTTTTACTTGTTACACTGCATCACGGTTGTTACTGTTCATTAAAGCTGCTAAAAATAGCTTTTGTAAGTATTAATAATGCCAAAATAACAGATAAACTGAAATTAGATTTCTTTTAAATAAATTAAAGTCAAATAGAAGCATTTTGTTTTAAATAAGCTAATACAATCAAGACTAATAAAAAGGACATACAAATACAAAAACTTAAATGACTAAATTTACTAATTACTTAAATTAGAAAACAATCTATAAAAATATTTATAAAATATTATATTAATAAATACTAATATTACACTAGCTGACATAAAATCCCTTTTCTGAAGTCCTCTTCTAATTGGAAGATTTTTCAGCTGTAACACCATAGTGATCATTTTTGTGTTTGAGAAAATAACACGCGCTCATGAGAACACTAATATTTATTTGAGCACGCAAAAGTAACAAAAAGTGCTTTTGGAACACATTGCACTAACCAAAATGAATAAGATTTGTAATTCACAGCAAGGAGAAAAATAAGGTATGGATATTTAACAAATCCTATGAGGCTGGGGAAACCAACCTGAGACTCGGTAGCAAATGCACCATACAGTATTTCTACAGCAGTCGATTGTCAATATAACCAAACCAGTGTTAAAATGCAAACCTGCTGAAACCCAAACAAAGCTTTCATGTGCAACTCCAAATACGTGTCACACACCAGGCCACATTTCAGGGGACAAAAATAGGGGAAGTTTATCCATCTGAGGCACACATTAGCAGTAACTATAGATCCTACCGAAATAAAACCACCTTGTGAACCAATACAAAAAATTGGGGATAAAAATGGAAAGCAGTTTCCGTGATGCATAAGTGCACGTGTAAGTCTAGATAGTCAAATCTCCACCCCTTCACCTTCAATATACAATATATCATAGACCATATCAGGTCTACCTTCTCATACACAAACACTGTGTGTGTTGCACAACATATATTAATTATAACGTAAATTCCCTTTGTTTTTAGCCTTCACATACATTGCCATCCAACACTATAGCAATAAATACATATTTGGACTGTGGTAAAAGACTTCACATTTACAAAAGAACAGAGAATACTAAATTAAATATGTACATATATGCTTATACCTAAATAGCAGTAAATATATTAAATGGGTTTATACAATTTTAAGTATTTCAGCAGTAAAATGTAGGATATTGCAACATAGAGACTGGTATGAGATGTTGCTACAGTTGGGCTACCATTACTAACCACATTGTAACCCACTGTAATCTCAGTAGTGAACTGTTATATTGCTGTATAGTGGTTGTAATGGAGTTTGTGTGTGTTTGGGGGGGGGTCACACGCTGAGCACCAGGCTGGATGGAGAGTTGGAGCGCTGCGGAGCTGTGATGTTCGTCACGGCGCCGGGATCCAAACCGTTCACTGTCCTGCTGTGCTCAGAGAAACATGAGACTGTGGTTAATACAGTGTACAATGCAAGCCATCGGACCATTCATACTACTGTTACTACAAGCATTTATTTCAGTCCACACCAACTGGATAAACTAGACAGGATTTGGCACCAAATAGCTCTACGAGATGGAAACAGGCTTTTCCCGAAACCAAATGCACAGTTAATATGTGTAGAAAAGCTCACATGTGAGTGAATTAGAGAGTAAGCAAGCAGAATAACGTCAGAAGCTCTGAAACGTTAGATTTTCTCAGGCCAGACGGCCCCCGGAGACACACCACACACAAACGCTCTACTGTCCAGCAGTACTAAGGTAATTCGATGACGCTTCGCTGCTACCTTGAAACACACAAATATGCTATGTGTGCTGCACCATTACAAAATCAAATCACTAAAGTGTACTAGAGACTGCAGAGGCCTGTTATCCTGATCTGAAATCTCTGTCTTCTTTGATAGCTCGTGAATAGATATGTTCTCATGCAGCAGAAACACAAGCCCTGGGCGTCCTCTCTGTAGCCTTTAACATCTACTGCTACTCAAGCTACAGGACACTGATTCAGCACTGCGGTGAGCTGAGTAATACTGCGGATCCTCAAGAAATCCTGCCTTCCTCACGTATACTTGAGATGACTCTAAAATTGATTAAATAAATCAATAAAGCTTTTTATTTTTAGGAACATGCTTAAAGTCAACATGAAATAAAAATGTATTCTCTTTATTTTTATAGTACGTATGGGCTGCTGGTGTTATTATGCAGAATTTGATTTACATTAAAAAAATTTTTTTTTTTTTTTATAACTTCATGTCCCTCATGTTGCTCTAGTGGTTTGTTTTGGTACACTCCCATTCAAAAGTGTTTTTGTTAAAAACATAAAAGACCCATTCAATTAAGCTTGATGTAATGACTTAATAATAATGTCAAAAAATGATTGCGGTTTCAAATAAATGGTTTTTAAACTTTCTGTTCATCAAATAAAGTTGAAAAAAATGTATCAGTTTCCATGAAAATATAAAGCAGCACAACTATTTTCAACATTGTTAATAAAAATCTTTCTTTAGCCTCAAATCAGCATGTTCGAATAATTTGCAAAGTATATTTGACAGTGAAAACTAAATATTAATATTTTTTCAATATTTAAATACAAAGCAATTATTTTAAGTATATATTCATGATACTAAATAAATGCAGCCTTGAATATCTTAACTCACTCAGAAATGTGTAACCGAGTTGCAAATTTAATTTCGTGTTGACTTTAATAAGAAAAATGAACGTGGTATAATGAACAACTGTCTAATCCTGTAATCAGTTCATACTGACAGACAGACGAAGAGAGAAACTCTTAGTTTAGCAGTCAGGGTGAACTCCATAAATTTCTAAAGTGTTTTTAGAGAACGTTTTATGTTTCAAATCTTTTGCTAAGATTCAAACACCGGCCCAAGTTCTTCCACATTTAGTTAAATAAACCACATTTAAGCAAACCTATGGAGTGCACCTTCGTAGACAATTTGAGCCACCACCAAGATGTTAGTGGAGATGATATGAACTTAGCCTAGTGGATTATTGTACTCTAAGTCATATGTGGGGGGTTTTGACCAGCATGCATGGACCCCCCCCACATAGTCGGATCATTTACCCAGAAGCAATGCAGGGAAAATGACCCTCTCTCTTCTGCTGAGGAGAGAAACACACAAGGTCTGAGAAAAGTTTACCTCCTGTATCATTTAGACTCATCATTACGGTCAATCACACTTTCATTTCAGTCCTAGCATTAAATTTACACTACACAAGAAAATTAACAGTGGTTTCTTCCCGTGAATTGCTTTCAATAGAAATCAGGAAGATTACTAGAACACAAAGTAATTATGGCTGATGCAGATCAAATAATTTTACTGCTCATCATCAACGTCTAAAAGTTTATTGATTGGGTTTTCTGAACTGTGGCAGAACAAAATGGCTGACTCACGCTTTGTCGAAGTAGGATGTGTGGAGAGAGTGCGAGTAATTGGAAAGGTCTCCATTAATCAGATTTCCGTTGACGTTTGTGACATAGTTCTTCCTGGCTGCTTGGTCCTTGGCAAAATTTCGACAGGCTGCGAGCTTGGACTCTAAAGCCTATGAAACAGTACGAACTCTTAGATTAGGCATTTATGCAAACGGTGATCCATGAATAAAACTGGGAACAATTATGTCCGAGTAGCTATCAAAAGTTTACACACCCCAACTTTGCGCAGTAAATCGCCGACAATATTGAGCGCTGATATTCTGGCAGATGGAGTGAGGGCTGCATTAGTGGAGCTGTTGACCAGAGCTGGGAAAGACAAGAACCACGTGAGTCGTGCACAAGTCTGACATTGTAAACATCGCAGTGAAATTTAGCCGTCTACCTGTCTGGCTGGTGAATGCATTGTCCAGGCTCTTGCTGAGCGGTGTAGCTGGTAGAGACAAGGAGGCCTGGACTGCTGAGTCTGTTTTGTCATTGTCTGGGGTGGGAGAGCTGGGGGCCGACATTCGGGTCACCTCTGGCCGGCTTTCTCGCACTGCAAGCTCTTGCCGCAGATCTACAAATCCACATTACACTAAAGTGTAAAATATCGATCTGAAACTTTCACGTGTAGACCATAATGTTCATCTGAGTTTGTAACACATTACACAAGCGGGCAGGAAAGTTTTTTAGTGGCCGAACAGGATCTGTAAACATCACTTAAGCAGCATGGAATGAGGAACTAGCAGTAATTACAAGATTTCAGAGGGGAGAGTCAATACCTCTGGCTTCATCTTTTAGTCTCTGCACAGACACCAGGAGAGACTCCTTCTCATCCAGTTCACTCTCAAGAAAGGCGTTCCTCTCGATGGCCTGGTTCAGCCTCTGCTCAAAGTCTTCCAGAGATGTAATCGTGGCTCTGTGGAATCAAACCATAACAGAATAAAACTATAAATTATAGCAGAATAGTGGAAAGGCATAAATTCTTCAGGGCAGAATTCTTTAAAGAAATATACAATCCCAAACAGACCCAAATATACAGACCCAATTGTAATTTCTTACTGTGTCATTGTGCACATTTCATTAGTAAACGTTATTTTAAAAAAATGTGTTTAATCAGAATACTGTATATTGTTTCACTTTACATGAAACTATTTTCATGGCATTTCAAATTTTTAGGGTCAGTTCTTTTAGTTAATATTTAAATCAGCAATAAGTTAATGCTTCTGTTCAGCAAGGATGCATAAAATTGGTCAAAAGTAAAGACATTTATAATATTACAAAAGATTTGGTTACACTTTATTTCGTCCATTTAGACATTCTACTAACTATAAATAACTTTGTAACTACATGTCAACTAATTACTGTTAATTCACAACTACATGTCTAACTCTCAGTGTACACTGTCAGGGTAGAGTTTTTTCCCCGCAATAGAAGCACGGCGGGCTACATAGCACAGACTGAGACACACGTGCACGTTGACAGTGTGTGCTTCCATCTGCTGCGTATTACTTTAGATATTCTTCAGATATGCTGTCATTCATACCGTTTGGAATGCAGTGCTAGATGAACGAAACTCGCGCACTGACAGACTTTCACACGCGCTTTGTGTTTGTCCTGAAACTACTGTCTCTAAACTTTCCGAATACTCTAAGAACACTTATTTTAAATAAACATTTGTTTTAAAAAATGTAGCCTGCTTATATAATAATAATAATAATAATAATAAAAAGTTAATTTTACACAAAAGGCTGAGAATGACATTTTTCCGGTTTCACAGACAAGGGTTAAGCTAGTCATAGACTAAAATGCATGTTTGGGCTGTCTCGTGAAACCAAGATTCACACCCATACTTTCAAGATGGCAGTACTGACAAATATTTCAACTATATTTAAACAAAAAGTATAGAAACTCCAATTTTGGTTAAGATATAAAGTTGTAAAGATGCATTTGCACAGCATAAGAATTAATTTGGGGAAAAAATGTAGAATCATTTTCACCAAAATTTGTAAAAAAAAAAAAATAACCATATATAAAAATAATAATAATAAAGTGTAAGAAGATATTAAGCAGACAGTCTAATACTCTAATGATTGCTAATTGACGTAGTTGCAAAGTTACTTACTGTTAGTCAAATATCTAAAGTGGACTATCGAAATAAAGTGTTACCAAAGATTTCTATTTCAAATAAGTCCTTATGCTTCTCCTTCTATTCATCAAAAGAATCCCAAAATATCCCTAAAATATTAAATAGTCCTACTGTTTTCAAAATTGATAATAAAAATGTTTGTTGAGCAGAAATCAGCATAATGATTTCTGAAAGATCATGTAAAACTGAAAACTGGATTAGTGAAAATTAAGCTTAGCCATCATAGGAATAAATTACATTTTAAATAAAATACAATAAAAGAGAAAACAGTTACTTGTGTAATCAATTAAATGCATCTTTTAGAATTATTTACAAAAGTCTTACGGACCCAAAAACTTTGTGAATGCGGTCATCTTTAGGGAAGCATTCTGGCTGTGATACATTTATAGTCAAATGTTTGAAGTATAAGCTGAAGCCCTCTGACCTCTTAGTTCTCTCCAGGTCGTCATTGGCCTGCTCTAGCTCTCTGACATATTTATGCAGCTGCTCCTTGATGCCTCGAGTCTGGCTGAGGTCGTCCTCCAGCACGGAGATCTGTTTATAGCTCTGAGCATACTGATACTCTAGCTTCTCCTACAGGAAAGAGTAAGCAAAAACACACACTCATTAGACCTGTCCTCACACGCAGCCAGTCTGTGTTCAGCTCACACTCTCACCTTGAGCGAGTCGAGCTCATGCTGCAGTCTCTGGTTGTCTGCCTGCAGATCTCTGATGCGATGCTCTGCTTGGCCCAGTTGTGTCTCCAGCTCTGTCTCCAGCTCTCGGCTCCCCTCTTGGAACTCCAGCAACTCCTCCTGTCCCTCCTTATAACTGAACAAGATACCATTTAACACCAATGGCACGTGCATTAAATCTGCATATTCTATTTCTACTATAGCCTACTCAACACCGAAAGTTGTATTAAAACATGCTTTAGCAAACAATATACTTAGGCTTAGCTATCTGGACTCTCAAAACCTTGGACAACCTACGGATTATACCATTATTTAATCAATATGATTCACAGTGTGAATGGGGCACGTCCTGATTTTGCCAAGTTTGATGTGTCCCAAGGTCAACATATTTTGTTGACCCTGGAACAACATTTTAATGCAAACATATAGTCTTGACCACATCTCTACACCTAAACCTAACCTAACCCATGAGTAATGCCTAAAATCAGATTTAATTATAGATGACTAACACTGATGTACAAGCACCAAACCCTGATTGGAAGCCTGAACTCTAAACTGTTTCTTCAAATCTGATTGGTTAATCACAATGCTGTTCCAGGGTCTACAAGGATGTTGGTTGGCGATGGGGCCAGACTGTATCTGCTGTAAATAACCAGTTTTGTTTAAAGTGTACCGGTGACCGGGGAGAGCACTGCCATGGGCCTCTTTATGTAATCACCACCAAGCATTATGGTGTGGAAGGATCTAAAAATGGCATCAGGGCAATATTTCCTTGCTCTGCAATGCTACAGCCACGTGAGCCAGGAGATAGGGCAGGACAACCTGTTTATTCAGGGACAAGGAGACCACAAAAACTGTGCAGAAAGTACATAACGCCACAGAGAGAATCTGAATCACATCTGTGACTCATTTTTGCTTAGTCTCTGAAGTGCTGATTAGGTTTTTTACTAGCAGGTCAGAACAGGGTATACATGGAGTTATCACATGTCAGTAAAATGCCGAGGAGAAATTGAATCATTGAAGTTCTTGTTGTGTTTTTGTGCACAAAAAGTATTCTTGGAATTTCATAAAATTAAAGTTGAACCTTTCTACTTTTAGCATTTAGCCTTTGTTTTTAAATTGGGTTGAAGCTACATAAAACTGCTCTTAAAGTGCCCCTGTTATGATATTTCATGCAGTGTGTCATGTAGCTGTATGTGAACATAAACATCTGCAAAGTTGTGATGCCGACAGTGCACGATAAATAAAGTTATTGTCTTTCAACAAAAAAAAAAAAAAGTCGTCTCACATTCATCTAAATGAGTCATCAGCAATTAGAATCTTTCTGTGTTACGGATCCACGTCACTAAGTAACATATTTGCATAATGTCCACCCACATACTACGTCTTGAACAACTTGCCCCGCCCACAAACAGTACAATCGCCATGTGCATTACATCATGTCAAGAAGTCGCTGTATCCTGTGAGAGTAAATTTGTTTTATATGCCCTTCTGAAAGATGAATCTACAA
>JAUMHR010000062.1:9605851-9616241 GCA_032361145.1 Enteromius fasciolatus | reverse complement strand
ATGTGGTGGAACGGGAGCTTCGTGCCCTGGATGTGCCTCCCACAAATCTCCATCAACTGTAAGATGCTATCCTATCACTATGGGCCAACATTTCTAAAGAATGCTTTCAGCACCTTGTTGAATCAATGCCAAATAGAATTAAAGCCGTTCTGAAGGTGAAAGGGGGTCAAACACCGTATTAGTATGGTGTTCCTAATAATCCTTTAGGTGAGTATATTTCTAGTTTTAAAATTAAATCATAAATGACTGACTGAGTGGCGAGTTCCTTCTTTTCCTTTGTATTTTAATGGTGGTTGGCGAACAGCTTCAAAAGGTGCATTACTGCCACCTGCTGGCTAGAGTGCCGAGTTCCGGCATCTTGGCTGACTTCTGACACGACGGCATATGACGTCGCATCATATGTCGAGTCACAGATCAGCCAAAAAGTAATCTGAAAAAAGAAAGTTATATACCCCTACGATGGCTTCGTGGTGATTAAAATATGTATGAGGTAATTTTCATTTCTGGGTGAACTATCCCTTTAGTGCAGTCTTTATAGTGTAAGAGGCTGAAAAAACAATGACGTGTGCCACAACGTGTACACTTATCAACAATTTACCCAAAAGTGCAGAGCAGACAAAATGACCCAAAATAGCCACCCCTACTATCCAGTGCCAAAAAAGTCTTCATTTGAGGCTTCTCACGGCACCTGGAGTGATTTTCTAGGGAGCTAAGTGGAGATACAGTTAGCTCAATGAGAGGCGATGTTGAATGTGTCATTCTGCTGGAGGTGTAGACGCAACCCGCTGAGACTGCCTTTCTAATGACTCTCTCACTATCACTGCGTTGACATGGTAACCTGTGTCACTTCAGGGGGTGCGACCTCCCCACTCAATCCATATTCTTTTTCTCATGAGCAGATGCTGGTGGCTTGAAGACACTCATGTTCACGGGCAGGTGAGGTATGGCCATAATGGATCAGATCTCGGCACAGTATTTGTTGCACCAATTTTCAAGTCTCATGCTTGATTATTGCATAAATAGAGAAAATCAAGGCTGCGAAACTGAGGCTGTAGGGTCAGCGTGACTTTCAGCCTTAAGAAACCTCTAATTTGCACAAACCATAACTTTTTGTCCAAACAAAAAGTTTTTTTTATTTTATTTAGGTAAATATGTAGTCTACTTTGTCTGATACAAACAATTGCTAACAAAATAACGGAAAGGCTAACAATTACTTTCATGGAATGGATAATGACTGATGAATGTCATTAAAAAAATAGATTTTCATGCAAAAAAATTGCATATTTTCTGCAAATGTAACAAGCTCATTGTTTTTGGATGAATAATTCTTTGAATGAAAAATACAAATATAGAAGTATTTTTAATAAATCATATAGCCTATATTTAAATGTAATTTAGGATTTATCCATTAGCCTTCCTGGAAAATGTAACTAAGCACAAAGTGTACAACAGTGGGTACACTGGAACGTTAGGAGGTCAAACTATTTGTGTATTTAAAGATTGGTTTCAATGAATATTCAAAGGAGCTTTTGTAAGACCCTTTCCTTTTAAAGACTGCCAGACCGCTGAGAATGAATTGATGTGTCCTTTTGCCTGAGACAATCTATGTAATTCCCTCATGATAAAGCCTTATTAACAAACCCAGTTTGTCAGAATGAGCTAACTCAGCGCGTGACTCGTCAGTTTGAGGCATTCATGAAGAAAAGATGACGTCACTGGAGACCAAAGAATCACATGTGTTCCCTGCTGTGAGTATCGCTGATGGCATTATGTGTGAAGTTAATTGTCTTAATTTCTCTCCTTATGCAGTTATTAAGCCAAATCAGGGCGCAGTCAGCTGTTCGGCGGTGTACTTTCTGCTACAGCGAACGTTTTATCAGGGAGATGGTGGGCTCCCCTGTGAAGCCAGTCAGGGTCAACGCTCATGTAACTGTGCCCACCGCTTCGGTCTGCAGCGTCTCGCTAATGGGCCAAATGCAGGAAGAGAGGAAAATTACACTCAGGGAACATTTGCACTTTAATGAATTTTTTTTCCTGATTCTGTGCATGAGCAGAGTATTGATTCAGAGCAGGTGGGATGTATGAACTCACAGAAACAGCAAACATATTGACTGGATCACTTTAGACAAAATCTATTTGTGTAATATGACTAGAAAATGAGCAATGTGGCAGACATGCCTTGGAGTGAGCGCAAAACGAAGCTGATATGATTTCCTTTTTAAATGTTACCAGCTACACAGTTGGACGCCAGGGCATTATTCTATTGTTTTTTTCTTCAAGCTATAATTTATTAATGTCAATATGAATATGGCTCTTTTCTACTACTGTAAATGCAAAAAAAAAAAAAATAGTTTTTGTAATATTTTATCAAAATGTTTTAATTTTCTTATCCTTTTTACTTTAACAATAGTGGTTAATATTAAGTATTTCACTTCACTTCATCATTTCTCCTGTTTTAATTCTTGTTTTGTTTTTGCCATAATCTATCTTTAAGTTTTCAAAATTATCTTTGTTAATTGGACAACTTAACAAAGTTGAAAATGAAACATGATCTTTACTTAATATTCTAATGATTTTGGGCAAAAAAAAAAAAAGAAATATGATTTTGACCCAAACAATGTATTTTTGGTTTTTGCTAAAAATATACCCCAGCGACTTAAAACTGGTTTTGTGCTCCAGGGTCACAAGTATTGTCTTGTCTGTATTGTCTGTCTTTTGAGAAATCAAATTGTCCTTGTCATTGTTAAATCCATGCCCAACAGTTACAGGAATGATAAATTTGCTAAAAGAAAAGTCCTGCCCTAGGTTTTTTTTCTTGTCTCTATCCCTTTTCACTCAGAAACGTGTCACATTGCGGAAGCACAATGACTTGTGAATGATTTACTCCGACTTAAGATAAAAACAAGCTCAAGGGAAGTAAAACCCTGAACTGTCTGTCATGTCAGTTTCCGTTCAGTTTAATTGTGTCCTGAAACAGCATGATAAGGTTGTGTCCTTGGGAACTTCATTGCTTTCTGAAAGAAGCATCTTTCTGTTTGAGTCACTGATTTTAATGAACATGGATGCTGCTGCCATTAGACACAAAAATATATATAGGGCTTGTAATCAGCATCGTAGCAACTGTGATGGTATGAATATTGGTGGAAGAGATTAGTGCAATTGGAGGCAAATGACTGCAGCTGAACAAACACCTATACTCTGATAGGGCCTGTCAGAATGACCAACAATCTCAATGCACACATCATCTCCCTTCACCCCGCCAACACATATGATGCCCAAGAGTGAAATGAAAATCCTTTTGAATAGGGCTGCATGATTTGGAAAAAATGTCACATAATTAAGGTCAAAATTGCGATTTTCGATACGATAAACGAGTGGTATGACTCTTGATGCGTTGCTTATGCGTGCAGTAAAATCGGTGTGTTTAACGTGACATAACGTTTTATCCTCGTGCTGCAGGATGTCTGATTGCGTCTTTGCATTGACTTAACATATAAATCACTTGCTCTAAATGCTTCATTCGCGCCTGGTGTGAATGCAAGAATGAATGTCTTGTTACATCCACAAATGCATTTGTTGTAATGTAATCGCATAGGCTGACATCGCTATTGCGATATGATTAATCGTGCAGCACTACTTTTGAATGCCTGTACCAAGAAAAGAAAAGTATTCTTAAAGTGTTGCAAAAATAAAATTGAGGCGCTGTTTTTACTACGTTTCTGGATCTGAGATAATTCAGTTGTATTGCTGTCTATGGAGGGTCAGATGGCTCTCTGATATCATCAAAAATATCTTTATTTGTTTTCCGAAGAAGGTCCTACGGATTTGGAACGACATGAGGGTGAGTAATTAATGACAGAATGTTCATTTTGGGGTGAACTGTCCCTTTAAATATAAAAAGGCATATCAAAATTCCTACTGTGATGCAAAAAGGGCATTATATGCTATATAATTTATCATTAAACTGGATATCACGCTTATGAATATCGCTATAGGAAATGCTTGTGTTGTGCATCATCAAACATCTAAAGTGTTAGTAGTACTGCTGTCTGAGGGACCGACGTGAAATGGAGGCATGGAACGGACAATAAATAACCATGATCTGTTGTGTGGCATGAGGCGGTTTTTCTGCAAAGCAAGCAAAAGAAAGAGACGGCAAGAAGTCTGAAAGTGCAGAGCTGTGGAAGGTGTGCATGAGGCGATGGCAGCGTGCCGGGCAGGAAGAGGAGATGAACTTGGCAGAGCAGAGGAGTTTCTGGAGAGAAGTGTAGATATGCAGAGGGATGAGTGCCGCTAGTTGGGCAGGATGGTGAAAAATGAAGGATCAGGTGAAATGAAAACAGATTTAGCTCTCTGTGTGTTACCATCACACTTACACACTTATTGTACAGTATGCATATACGTGTCTGTTTGTATATGGGATGTGGGGAATGTTATACAATGGTAGTGAATATCTAATATAATAAAATGAAATTTTATTGTATTAGTATTTTAGTACTAATTTTAGTATTAGTTTTATATGTATTTATTTAATTTCATATCCATTGCATAGCCTATTTATTTTGTGTGCTATGTATTTTTTGATTTTTCTCTGATCTGGCTCATCTGCTGAATGTGCTTCAGCAGCCCACCGCTACACTCTGATGCTCCTGGCTCTGTCAGGCCAGGCAGACTCGCGTGGCCTAGATATGAACTCATGGCTGAATTAGTGCTATTGTTACATAAGGGAGGAGGAATTAAAAGCTGGTTGTTTCATCTCTGCCCAACCTTGGACTAGGGCGATACCAAGACCTACGAGTCCCTTCAGGGAAATAAAAAGCACACGCTGTGAAGGAACATTGTTCCTGTTTAATCTCTATTATGTGTGTCCCTGTAGTATGTTGAATTTACATTTAAACATAACTGCCTGGGATTTAAAGGTCTTTTAGAGATGATGTTCTTCACTGTGGTGTGAAAACATTTTCCTTGGAGCATGGCTAGCTAAATAAGACTTGACATGATATTCTCATCCGTGGTGCTGTCAGAGTAATATTTATGCTCTCTCTGTCTGACTCTCCATCCATCTCTCTTTCCCTCTCTGCTTTTTTGCTTCACTCTGATTCCAGTCCCTAGTTTCCTCATGACGGTTATCAGTATATCATGAACACGGTTTTGTGCGCTAGCTAGGGACTTGATCCACTAAACATTGGACACTGATGACTTAATTACCTGCAGCGTCATTACAAGGTCACGCATTAAATTGTAGCAGGTGTTTATTAAAGCAACTGGTTAAAAAAAAGTACACAGCCTTACCTAATAATCTTACAAATCTTATTACCTTAGGCTGATTCACAGTGGTAAGCGTGTAATAATGTTTTCTAATTTGAGTGGCACTGGTAGCTTTTTTTTATGTCACATTTGTAAATATAAATTAATATTTTTATGTTTGACTAGTAGGCTATATTGCATGTGAGGATCCTGCAGGTGGTGGATCGTTTATAGCTTTTCTCCACAGCAGCTGGAATAATTTTCATTATTTAAATTAATAATTTAATTTAAATTTAAATTATGGTGAAAAAATAGCAGCTGTGGTTGCCGGAATTCCACTATAAAAATGTATCTATTTTGATGACACTTTCTTTATAGGTCAGGGTACAGAAATAACAGGTGTAACTAAGTGTATTGGAAATTTCAGAACAGCTAACATTGCTTACTGTACCTTTAAGAAGGTGATGACATTTGAATCCAGTGAGCAGCTGATGCTGTATGGGAGCGGATGTTTCAGTGCACTGAAGTGGTTTCGACTCTGTTTATAAACTAAGCAGGAATGGAAGCTCTGACTTGCTTATTATTTATTCCACAGCAATTAGAAATAGAATATTTATGCCTCATTATTTAGCCTGTATTTAACCATAATGCATTGCAGCACAATCTCTGTGCTCTTTTTGTCGTCCTATCAGAGGCTTAGAGCTGAATGGCGGCTGACGTGTGATAGACAGCTGCTGTGTGCTTGTATGAGCTGCGCTGCTGTCTGTGAAAATCACGTCAAGGGCGTCTCCTCTGCGTCTAAATGCGTCAGTGATGACATGCTCGGTCATGTATGATAGGGCAGAGCGGAGCATTGTTAGACTGGGTATAGAGTTATTATAGACACATTGTGAGGAAGGAGCACAGTCTGAGAGACGTTCTCCATCGGAGAATTACCAGTGTTCATTCTCACACCCCCGTCCCTACTCTGACCTTTCCTTCTCTAATCCTGTCTGACATTTTGGGCACACGGCTGTGTGTAATTGAGGCAAAAAAAAGGGAAAAGTGGGACATGAAATGCCAGCTGTTTGAGTTTGACTGTGTCAGGCATAGCGTGCTGATAAAACAGGTGTCTGCTCTCTTATTCAGCATCCATTTCTTTGATGAACTCAACGTGGTGGGTTTGTGTACCTTATTAAAATGTCAATTTAATAAACTCTGTTGCACTTCTTTTGAGGCTCCTGACCCTGGTGTCCTGGCATCTGTTCAGTGCCAGCTCTTGGCATCTGGTCACATAATCGCTGTCACAGTTTAATTGTCTAGATGCCTTTTCTCCATGCTGGGTTTCATGTGAGCATTTTCTTGCATGATGGTAACTGTACATTTAAAGGGATAGTACAAACAAAAGTCTTAAATGTAAAAATATAGATATATTTTAATGTTTATGCGGTCAGTAATTATAAATAATATAATATATGAATCATATATTTTTTAAGAAATTTCAAGGAAATTTTAAGTGAATATATAAAATAAAATAAAATCATTAATTCTTTTAATTAGGATGCAGTAATTATTCTGGTAATTATGATAATCCAATAATTATGTTAATGTAATGGCCAGTAAAGCCTGATATTATATTTTGGTCATTATTAATTGTAATTAAAAATGAAATAAAACGTTTCATAAATATGAATAAATTACATGTATAAATTGAATGGTTAATTAATAAATTAAGTAGGGATGCACTGATTTTTGTGGTTGTGGTTATTTTAATATATTATTTAATATTAATATTTAATATGCCAGTAAGGATAAATAAATTAAATGAAACATTTCAATAAAAATAAATAAATAATAATAAAAAAATACATTCTTAAAATAAATTAATGCATAAGATGTGATCTGCAATAAAGTTATTAATAAATTCAAGTGAAATTAAATTAAATTTTAATTTGATAACATACATTTAATAAAAAAAAAAGATATTTAAACATTTTTATTTAAAAATAAGATTCTTTAAGAATGATTTTTTTTGTGTTTTTAAAGATAACCGCCAAGTGACAGCAAAGTTAATTTAAATAAACATAGGGGAAATATAGAATTACATATGCAATGTGATACTGATTTAATAAATGTGCTTTGTCATTCTAGGTGTCTTCCTTGGAAAGCCCGCCTTTCCTTTTAATCACAGGTCACGTATTGACTCACATTATCTGCTGTCTTGGCCCTGGGAATTCCCAGTGCAGATCTTTTTGTCTCTCTCCTAAAGCTTGTACATATTTAACGGCTAATTGTTCCCGTGGGCGCACGCCAAAAGAGGGACAGTGATGGATCAACCAACCAAAATGTTTTGGACTCAGCTTGTCTCTGCTAATATAGCCATTAAATTATTTGTGCATGCGTATCGCACATTAAGACCCTGCCTGCTGGAAAGAGGCCAGCCTCCAGCCCGATGGAAGGAGCAGGTCGGGAGGGACGGGTGTTTGTCAGAGACAGTGAGATAGAAGTCAGGAGAGTGCTCCCAGAAGGCCATTCTGCAGTGCAGTGCTGGGTGATGGATGAAAGGAGTGTTTGGAGGGATAGATGGCCTCCTAAGATTTGGATCTGCTCCAAATGCTCTTAGAAGATCCCTCTTGCCTGTGGTGCCTTGCATTTTAACGCACATCAACAGGAATTACAAATTTAATCTGCAAGTTGTTCAAGGAAGTCATTACCACCTTTGCATTATATTTCTTTGTAAATCCACAAGTGCTATTAAAATACTATACCTTCAGCTTTCCATACCATTATTGTCTAGACCAGATTTGATGCACAGCTAAGACGAATATGCTAGTAAACACATTGCTTTATTGAGTAAGTTAAATATTAATATATATATATATATATATATATATTTATCAACGTAACAACATGACAGGCTGTATATTAATCTATTGCTACATTAGTTTTTATTCATGTTTAGAATCATGTTTTCTTTTTTAATTTGAAGGCTTTATTTCTTTTGTCTGTTTTTGTTATTTTTTAATTTGTTTATCTAGCTATCATTTTAATTATAATTTTTTTTCATTAATTGCATTGGTTTATATCAAGTAAGATGTTCTGATTTGATTTTAGTTTAGTTTTGATCTGTGGTAACCCTGCATATATCCTATTTGAAAATATTTTTATTTGCATTTCTTTGTTTTATTTGCAAAAAATATTTACATTTAAGTGTTTTTAAAATATTTCATTATCAATATATTTCAATATTTAGAATGTAAAAAAAATATCTAAATATTCAGGCTGTATATCCATATTTACGCCTATTAAAATTCTGTCTGATAATGATCATTTATTATTTTCAATATTATTGAAATGTCATAGTTGAAAAAAATACTGTCTATGCTGTCAAAATAAGTTTTGTTTACATATATATATATATTTATTGTGTATATTTATTATGTATAATTAAAGACAACATATATTTTGAAAATATTTACATATTTATATTTATAGAAATTATATCATATGTAAATATATTTAATATATATATATGTACAATTTTTCTTAAATATATACATGCATGTCTGTGTATTTATACACATAATAAATATAAACACATACTAGGTAAAGAATTTTTTTTTAAATTTTGGACAGCATTAACAAATTTTATACATTTAAAAATAAAACATTAAAAAGCTCAAACAATTTATTTCTTTTTTATGTTTATTTTACAATCATGGTTATAAATTATCACCCTTTTGACACCCGTAAAATCTACCCACAAGGTTAACTTGGCGCATAGGCATTATTTTTATGGGCTTTATTTGCAAGGCACCGGCAGACCGGCAGTTCCTCCTGAATTAGTTTTTTAAATTACTCCCCGTCCGTCCTCATGTGTTCTGTCATAAAGTGGTCATCCGAA
Organism: Enteromius fasciolatus; assembly: GCA_032361145.1. Classification (NCBI taxonomy): domain Eukaryota; kingdom Metazoa; phylum Chordata; class Actinopteri; order Cypriniformes; family Cyprinidae; genus Enteromius; species Enteromius fasciolatus. The sequence continues at coordinate 9,607,111 of JAUMHR010000062.1, read as the reverse complement.
TGCGTGCAAAACCTACTGTGGTCATCAGGGAGATCTTTGTTTCTCATCGCTCGCTTGTTGTTTCACACCATGAATCACACATTGTGCAGGTCTCTGCGGTGTCACTGACCTGTACCGAACCCATTTACTGTCAGTCATTATGTCTGTTTTTCCTTCCTCCATCAGAAAATTCATCAGGAATTGTCTTTCAAGGAACAGGACTGCATGATAAAGAAGGGCCTTAGTGTTGTACAGCCATAAAGGGTTTTAGTGTGTTCAGAATCAGATGCTCCACCATTTGACATAACCTCAGATTATGAGGACCAGTGACCTTGGCTCGGAGTGTTGTGTTGTGTTTTTTTTGGGTGTTTTTTTTGTGGCTTTTCCATCTACAGTATATTTGTGAGGAGCAGTCTCTTATCTCTCCCTTTTTTTCTGATGACTTTATAGTGTGTGCCAATGCCTTTTGAAGAGTGTTTAGTTTAATTAGTTCGAACTGTTTTAGATAAATGCTTGGATCAGACTGACGCTACAGATCGCTCATGGAAAAATTGTGATCAAAAGGGCCCTGCAAGTATCACGAGTCTCCCTTCTTATTTGTGATAAGAAGGCATAATGAAGGCAATGAAGAAATATTCTGATCTAAGTTCTGTTCAGTTTAGACCGGGTTCAAATTGGGTCCCTTTGAGGGGGCGATAAGTGGGAGGGATGGACCATTATCAACTAAAGTGTGTTTTTAATGATATGTGGTGTCGTTTAGGCAGAGGAATCCCAGGGCTGAGGGGTTTATTCTCTGATTGTATGAGCGCTAAATCGCTGAGATCCCTGGCTCCCTTTTTCCATATCTTCCACCGCCAGCTTAGTGTGATATGCTGAAATTTATGCTGCGTTGTTAAATAGTGATAGGCTCTTTACTCCTCCGCTTGAGATATTACATTATTAGGCTGGATTTTCATACCAGCGATAGTCCTAGTGCATTTATATTAAAAATATATGGGGAAACGAGTATATTATTTAGTGGTTATTAAATTTTATTTGCTCAAAGAAACCATGAATTCAAGAGCCAAGAAGACAGAAATGTTTTAGAAATAAACCAGTACAAATCTTTACTTTAATCTTTATAAAAAAGTTTATTTAATCAAAGATGTTTCTGCCAAATATTTTCATGCAATATTTTATGAATTTTATTTTATATATATATATATATATATATATATTACCGTTCAAAAATTTGGGGTCAGTAAGATATTTAATGGTTTTTAAATATGTTTGTTCTGCTCA
>JAUMHR010000062.1:9575229-9586137 GCA_032361145.1 Enteromius fasciolatus | reverse complement strand
AGCCACTCCCCCAGCTTCTCTTACTCCAAATTAAAGGACGCTGCATAGTAAAACATTGTTTAAAGATAAAATCATCCGATGTTTAGATTATTATTTTTAGAATTACTTTATTATTTATATAATTATTATCTCCTTAATCTGTTACACAAGCCAGTTTAGTTTAATAGTAATAGGCTTTTAAATTAATACAAACATAGATAATACAGCTTACTTGCAAGTTGTTTTTTTTCCCCTCCTTAAGTTTTCCTCTTTCATTAAAAGATTGTTTCATCTTGCTGTGTAAATGTGTTGACATTCCTCATATTGCTCAATCTTTTAATTTTTGGTAGTGAATCTGACTCTCTCACACAAGAAGTGAATGAAAGTTTAAAAGCATGTGATCACACTTTCATATGCACGTGCTACATTAACTCAGGATCAAGCCTGGGTTAACAAAGAAAGTTGATGAGCTTCATCATGGTACCAATAATGTCTGATTGCATCGGTTTAGATTTGTTAACCCAAAACTAATCCTGTAACTCTGAGTTTGTTTAGCTACCATCATGGTGCAGGCCCCTGGTACTCGAACCCATGACCTTTGAGTTACAAGTCCAACTCCCTATCGATTAGTAATTCATATTTGGAAAAAATCACAATGTGTCTTTAAACTTTAAACAATATTCCATAGGGCCTTCAAAATTCATTTGATAATGTTTTAATAAATTGCTATTAAATTGTGTAAGTTTTTTGTTTTCAGTTATTTAGACATGCTTGTTCATAAATTTGAAAATGAAAATTTAATTTGGGAAAAAAATTCAAACAGATTTCATAGGGCCCTTTACATTTTCTCATTCCACTCAGTTTTGGTAGTAATGGCTAAAGGTTCTTTCTTGGAGCTTGTGAACAGCTCAGGACAAATGTGATCGCTCACAGAAAAGTTGTTGCACAGTTGAAGCAGTATTAGTATTCTGAGGTGGCTGTAGAGTTCATTCAGAGTGTTATGGATTTCTCTCTCTTTCTCTCTTCCATTCTATCTTTCTCATGCTGCTGTATCTGATGTCACTGTTGGTCTCTGCCAGTCCCAGTTTAGCAGAGCTGTATCTGGGTCTTCCTTGTAGGCTGTCCTCACTTACACCAATCTGTCTGGCCAAACAGTCTGTCTGCTCATAAATTAAACATTCCTCTCTGTTACCTACCCAACATAGCCTAAGACACTCAAAAAGCCATTCGACTTCCATGCGGCATACTGAAAACAACATAGATCTAATTAATAGGTTCTTATATTACACACATATATACATACACACTAGGTAACACTATCATCTCATTTGCTTTAACTTAAAGTGCCCCTATTATGGGTAATGAAAGGTTCATATTTTAGTTTTTGGAGTCCCTATAGCAACAGGCTGAGATGCCATGCGTGGTCAAACACAACACTTTTATTGCCTTATACACTGTAAAATGTAATAAGCTGACTTTACTTAGAAAAAGTGAGGAAACCGATTGCCTTAAAATTTCCAAGTAAAGTAGAGTATTAATGTTTTGTTGGTATAACTTATGTATAGGCTACTTGATTATATATTATAAGTACTGTTGACTTAAAATCATTATTTGAGTTAACTTTCTATTAATGTTCACATTACTAGGAAAATAATAGGAAACCGATTGCCTTAAAAATCCCAAGTAAGTAAACTAAAAACAATAAGTTAAGACAAAAAACAATTAAACTTGAGTTTAACAGTTTATTATATATTAAATCTCTTCAGGTACTACAGCGTACCAAACATAGTCAGATGACTCAACTCTGTAAACAGTTTTTTGAATGTAGCATACAATTTTTTGATAAACAAAAAACACATTGTTATGTTAATCTCCTAAAGCAACTAAAAAAAGTGCAGCAAAAAAAAAAGAATCCTGACTGCTTGACAATCTTTGACCTGAAACTGAACAGGTGACCTTTTAAAATAATCAACACTAGCTTAAGTCTTAACAGTGCTTACAATAAAATAAAAACTTTAGCAATACCATTGCTCTAAAACTTAAGAACATTTTTTAAACAGTTAAATTAAACTTCTGTGCAACCAAAAGATTAAAGGGATTCAACTATCCCTTTAAACAATCAATGTAATAAAGTGTGTTTATTACACCGTAATACTGCACATGCCTAATCGAGGAAGATACGACTAAAAAGAATAAGTGAGGAAAAAAAGAAAGGACAGAAAAATGTTATCAAATCATAAAAGTTTCATTCTCCCCACTTTAGAGGAATCCTTAATAATCACTTTATAGTCGCTGTTACAGCGCTGGACAGGGATGAGGGAGCAGAATAATGCTGGAGGGTGTTTTTTCATTTTTCCTTTTTGTTCACTCGCAACTGACTTGAAAGAGCTAAATCAAATCACGGATCCAGTGAAGGCAAACTAACTTCTTATCAGAAGTTAGTCGGAAATTCTATTAGCGAGGCCCCTCTAGATTAACTCATCATGTGTGAGATACTGTAGCAATGCAGCCGATTCTCCAAAGGATCTTCTGCATCATGCGTCCTGAGTGTGCTGTTGTAAATGGGTTAACGTGGGCCCTCTAGGGCGCTTCATTCAGAAGCCAACTCCAGCGCTATGGATCTGTTGGAGCTTTCTGAAATAAGATAAGAGATGGATTTGCTCATTTTCAGCCGGATCAGGCCAGCCAGGTGCGTGGGAGCAAAAGGTCAGAGCTTCATCTAGCAGTAGAGACTTATTAATAGGTAATGAAAAATAAAAATGGGCTATTATACTAATCCTGTGGTCCGAACAAGGTGCTGGAAAGAGGCTTGAATAAATGGACTTGTTTTGTATGGACTTGTTTTTTTTATTTAAGAATTAAAGGGGCAGTTCACACCAAAATTAATCTTCTGTGTTATGCTAAAGATAGAGTCATACAGGTTTGGGATAACATGAGGGTTCATTTATGGGGGAACTAGAGTCTGCTGTTATTGGATGTTACACATACGAAGCTCTACCTAATATCAGTTTGGAAAGGGTCTCGACAGACTCCTCCAGAGATTAGGTGTTTAATTTAAGCTTGGAAGTTGAGTTCTAAATTTCCCCCTTCGTGCACATTCTCATCCCACTGCGTCTTAAGTAACACGAAAGGCTCTTAATTTAGCAAGATTTTTGTGCTCTGAAAACTAGAAGAGCTTCAGTTGAGAGCCCAGGGCGTACTTTACAGAATCCTGAGATAACCTTGCTAAAATAATTAATACACTTTTTAATCATGTACTTATTATTGAGCGTCTAATCATATCTCATTTTTTCGCTTCATGAAGAGTCTAATCATATCTCATTTAAAAATGTCTGCAGAAGTACCCGAACTACTGCAGGGTCATTCTGTGAAATGGGTGCTTTTCCTAAAAGTGCTTTTTAGGATTTTCTATATTCTGTTAGACAGATAATGTGTTTAAATGTTATTAAAGTTACATTGTGCCACCTAAAGCTAAATAGAATTTATTAAGCAGACATGCTTTAAACTGAACAAAGGTAACAGTATAGACTTGGACATGGTTACACAAATGTCAGTGTTAAATACATGCTGTTCTCTCTATTCATCAAATAAGAAAATATATAGCACAGTTTACACTAAAATATTACGCAGCACAACGGTTTTCAATGTTGATAATAAAAAAAAATGTTTCTTGAGCAGCAAATCTGCATATTAAAAATTATTTGTGAAGGATCACGTGAGACTGGAGAAAAGTTCAGCTTATACAATCACAGGAATAACTACAAGTTATTTTAAATTGTATTCATTTTTCATAAAATTATTGTTTTTACTAAATGTTATCAAAGAAATGATGTCTAGGTGAGCATAAGTGATAAAAATATTAAAAAAATGTCTTCATCCCAAACCTGATTTGTGTTGTAATTTTGTATTGCTTTCAAAGAAGTGAAATTGCTAGTGTTTATTATAAAGCAAAAATGTGAAGTATTTTTTTTAATAATACAGACAATCTTTTATTTATATCTTTTATTTTTATTTAAAAATTTGTTTATTTGTTTGTAAAGATGCTATAGCTGTGAGTGGATGCATGACACAACTATGTTTTGGCAGTCTCAAACTTGTTAGTTTAAAGCACATATGGCACCTGTTTTGTAAAATCTCCGCTTAAAGAGTCTAACAATACAGAAATAATTCCCTCTATATTCATATAGACAGCCTGTTTGTTTGAGTGTTAAATGGGTAGATGGGGAACCATAACGAAACACATGTTTAGCCTAAAAACAGCCTCCAATATCACCTGCCCTGTTAGCATACCGTGGCAGTTTTTCCCCTGTTTTTTATCTCTTTTTTTCCTTATTCAGCTGCCATTATTGCTGTTTTACACTGCACTGTCTGTGTTGCTTGTCTGCCGGAGCACCTGTTCTGAGAGTGTTGTGATTTTTCTCATTAGGACGAGAGCAATAAGCCGCTGTCCACATTAAGCCTTATCAGAGCTCATTTGAATAAACAGCCCGTGTCCTTGACTGAAGCGGGGCCGGGACTGCTGCCGGTAATTATCCCGGTCCACGCCACCTTTGTCTCTCCCCTGGCCCCGGGTCACATGGCTTCCCTTTCTTCATTAATTTATTTCCTCTGCCAGCCAACTTGATCAAATCCAGATTTTATGGTGATTGCGGCACTTAAAAAGCCATTTTTCAGCTGTCTTCCCTCATACCAGCTGTGAACGCAATCATTACTGATAGAAATACCTTGAGATGAAAAAGAAATAATGGTGAAGAAAGACAGAGAGAAGCTAATGAGGCATGCCAATGTTTCTTTTACTCCTCACAATGGCTCATTTGCATAATCACAATATCTGTTTTATTACTCAAACTGCAGGACAGAGTGGCTTTCTTTCTTTGTTTTCTTTTACATTCTTTCTCCATCCTCCCAACTTTCCTTCTTTACCTCCCTACTGTTTTTCTTTTCTTTTAGTTTCCATTCTTCCTTTTTCCCTTTATTTTTCGGTCCTTTTCTTACTTCCTTACTTACATTATTTCCTTTTCAGTTCCATCATACCTTTTTTTATTTCTATTCACTTCCTCTTTCACTTCTTTTCTTATCTTTCATTTCTTCCTCCTTCCCTTTTGGTGTCATTTTCTTCCTTCATTCTATATTTTTCCTTCTTTACTTCCCTCCAAATTTTCTTTCCTTTAATTTCTGTTTTCCAATCCTTCCCTTCATCTTTTGATTTTCTCCTTTTATTACATTTTTGTTTTTTTTCTTTTTCTTTTTTCATATTCTTCCTCTTTTCCTTTAATTTTCATTTAGTTTTTTCATTGTCTGCTCTTCCTTTGTTATTCCTCCTTTTTTGCGTACTCCTCATTTTCTTAATTGTTTTCTATCCTTTTTTTATTCTCTGATTTTTTTTCCTTCTTTCATTTAAAAAAAAACTTCCTTTTCTTTTTTAACCTTCCTCTTTTCCTTTCACTTGCTTTTCACTTCTCTTGAACCTGCATCTCTCTTCTTCTTCTTCTTCTTCTTCTTCTTTTTATGTTTTCCAGTTTCCCTTTTATTTTTTTATTCTCATGCTCTCTTTCCTTCATTACTTCTCTCTGGTTTTCCTCTCCTTTTCTTTTCCATCCTTCCATTCTTGCTTCCATTTCCAGTCATTTTCTCCCTCCCTTTTTTTCGCTTCTTTAATTTCTTTCTTGTTTTGTTCATATAGTAAAAGTAGTTTAGTATGATAAGATGAATAAGTAGTCCAGCGGCAACAAAACATCCCATCCTGATGAGCTTTAATTGAGAAAGACAAGCATAACATGTAAACCTTTTGGGGAATGCTGGCTCAAGGATAAATATTATTCCATATTCATTTATGCTAATTTATGCACTTTATGTAAGACACACAAAGCTAAAAAATACCAGTAAACAATGACTGGATATGCTTTTTCACATCTCTGCACAAGTATTACCTTGGGTAACCTCAAAATTAACTGTGCTCAGTATGCAAGACTACCATGCTGCTTACTTTGCACTATATACTATGATACAGTATGCAGCAGCATGATAAACATTGTATGGCTTTATAAGCGAAATTGCTTAATGCATGAAATATATACAAAAATAGTGTGTCATATGGCACTACATTGTTCTGAATAGTTGTTTATTGCTTGAAATAAGATTAGTAGCACCTATTAAACCCAAAGAACCAGTTTTATCTTGTGTGCATGTGATGCTGCAGCACTTTCACTGTACGCCAGAACAGCACAGCACATTGTAGTCTGGTGTGTGGTGTAATAACATCTACGTCGTTATCTGACTCTCAAAATGTTGCGGCAAGTGTAAAGACAGCTGTTGACAAAAACATAAGTAAACCATAAATAGTTCACCTGCACTGCCGTATGTCTTGAGTGTGTTTGTTAAAAGGTCCACCTGTATTTAGCGTCAGTATCTGTCTGGAGCAGGACTGAAGTCTAGCATGAAGCTGAAGTGTTTCTTTAATGTGACAAGCCAGGTGGGCCGTGATTTCCTGTGCACATACAAAAAGCTAGAGGTAACGCAAACATCTGCAGGCACTGGCTTGTTTACAGTAGGGATTAATGGACTGGGTTGGAAGTAGAAGCCGCATTGGAAGAGTCCCAGTGGGCCGTTGCAGCCTGACTGTTCCTGTCACACAGGAACCTTACCTAACCTTACCTGAGACGAGAGAGCATGGATACAGAAGAAACCGCATTAACAGCCTGTATTTATAATACATTATAAGGCTATTTTAAGGCATTATGATGTATGCATAACATCTCATGAATAATCATAAAAACTATTATAATACATTACAATATTTATGTATCTGTGAACTTTTAAGAGTATGATTATTTATGACAATGAACAACATATTAAATGTACTTCATTCATAATAGACTATATCGTATCTTGACATTGTTTATTTAAGATCTGCGCAGTACCTTACAACATCTCGTGAGTGGTTCGTTTCTGAGTGTTATTTGAGTGTTTCCTGTGAGGCTAATATTGAGGATAATGCGAGCTAGCTGATACTTTCAACTGAAAAAAATGCAATGTTTATTATAGAAACCTAAGAGTATTAGTAGACTTCTAGGGTAGGTAGAATGTTCACATACTTGCAAAGTATGAAATACTCAGTACTCAGTGTATTGAACCATCAAAATAAAGTGTAAGCATATATTTGGCAGACACACTACTAATACTCTAATGAAGGCTGGTTGACATGTAGTTGCACAGTTACTTATTAACAGCAGTCTAAGGGGTACCATCAAAACAATCAAACTGATTTTCTATATATATATTCTGTATAGTAAATATGCTTCAAACTGTAAATTTATAGCAAATGTGACATATTTCACATTCATCTGGTTGATATCTGATCTTATGGCTGTCTGAGAAAAAAACTTGTATTGTTATTTTGATACTTAAATACAAAGTAGCTTTTTTTCTGCTTAAAGTAGAATCATAAAATGGCAGGATATGAGACTTATAATGCATTGTAACTATGAAAAATATAATTCATTTTAACTTAAGTGGATCAATCGTGTTCATTGTGTGTTATAAATGATATACTCCTTAAAGCTATAACTAGAAATAAGTAAATAATATATTATAATACATTAAAACTGTTCTTATGAATATTCATGAAATGATACAACATATTATGATGTTTTTTACAATGCATTTTGCATTTGTAATAATGCCCTAAGGATACCCTTATAATGCATTATAAAAACAGGCTTCATAGAAAGTGTTACTGAAATGGCTTTAAACGTCAAGGGATGATGTACTGGATGACTTAAAATTTTATGGCCATTATAAACGTACATATTGGAATATATAATAATAATATATAGTCTGCATGCTTTTATGCTTAAATGAATAGTTCATTTAAAACCATCTCAAGCCATCCAAGATGTAGATAATTTTGTTTTTTGTTAGGTTTGGAGAAATTTTGCATTACATCACTTGCTCACTAATTAATCCTCTGCAGTGAATGGGTGCCGTCAGTGTGAGAGTCCAAACTGTTGATAAAAACATCAAACCCCGGTTTCACAGACAAGGCTTAACCCTAGTACTAGACTAAAATGTAAATCTGAGCTGTTTGAACTAAAAGAAAACAGCACTGACTGATCTTAAAACATGTCAGTGCCTTTGGTTTTTCTTAAGATGCACGCCAGTAATGCCTTTTTCAAGGAATGTATATAAAAAATAATAAAATGTCCTAATTGAACTATGGCATTATCCTGGCTTAGGCTAAGCCCTGTCTGTGAAACTGGGGCTAAATGTTATAAAAAAAAAAAGTTCATAAATCATTACTCTAGGCTAAAATGCGAGTCCTCTATCCATAATATCACCTTCTCTAGTAAAAAAAAGACTTTCATCTAAATCAGGAGAGAAACATGCAAAGAGCAAGCAAAGTTTAAGTGAAAACAACCCAAAACAGTTCTAAACACGTGTTGGTGAATTTTGATGTGAGTGGACAAAAGAGTATAAAGCATTATTATATATAGAGGACATTTATATACAGTATGAATTTTGTCCAGAATCAATGGTTTAAAGGTCTTATAGAATCTTATTGATGAATTTGTTTCTTACAAACATGCAGCTTTTTTACATCACAAGATGTTAATTGATGGACTGTCGAGTGGATTACTTGTGGATTATTGGGATGATTTTATTAGCTGTTTGGACACTCATTCTGATGGTGTCCATCCTTTCGTCCATCCATCCTTCCATGCATCTATTCATCCATCCATCCATCCATCCATCCGTCCATCCATCCGTCCATCCATCCATTCAGAGAGAGAATAAATATTAATTTTTGGCCAAACAATTTTTTAATGTGGTGGAACTCTTGTTACTGCAATTGTTCAAACCCTGTAGAAGCTCTTCTGTGGAACATTTCCATGACAACCTTCATTCAGCTGACCATCAGTTGCCCGAGTCTTTCCCTTAGTGCCGTCTGGTCTGCTTGACTGGAGATCTGGTCTTGGGAAACCGTCCTGACAGTCCTACCTCCCCATAACCTTATAGAGGGGGCTGCAACCTGTCTCTTCTCCTCTCACACCTGTCACACATCTGCAGAGGTGCAGTGACCCAGATTATAAGACCACGTTCCCTGTCAGTCGCCCCTTACCCTCGTGTGCCTGACAGCCTGTGTTGTTCTGCTGGTGGTAGACGGACTCTCTCTGGAGGACAGGACGTGTGTGCTATAGTTGTCACCATCTTGTAACCTCCTGAAACACTCTACTGGTCTCGTAATAAAGAAATGATTTATATTCAGGAAGTCAGGTTATGTCAAACATTTACACACTCTTTGGGGGAACAGAAAATTTTTATGGCCACATGAATATAGCTCCTAGGTACACAAGTTCCAGTAATGTATTATGTTGGGACTTTGGTGCTCATTTGGGAAGTTTTTCTTGTAGGCCAGTGTTGTATGTTATATATTCTGTGATCTTGATGAGAATCTTATGATTTTTTTATTTCCCATATGGTTGTATGCCTTTATATTCGTAAAATGTAATGCAATGAACATGAATTTTATGTAGTTTTATATTAGTCAGTTGGGGGGTTGGGTTGGGGGCTGATTATAAGACCACGCATCCTATCAGAAGCTTGGCCTACCCTGGCCTCACTATAATAACAGCCAATCACAGAATTTTTATGATGTTCAACTGAGCTGACTAAATTTCTCTTTTTCGCTTTATTCCTGCAACGCAGTATCCACTCCCGCCCACACCCACAGGCCTGCTAATAATGTATATAATTTTCGCATATCAGGGAGTTCCAATATGCTCGAAATTTAAATCCTTTTGAATGAGCGCCTGCACTGTTCACTTTGAATTTGGTGATTACGCGTACAGTGCTGTGTAAACGGAAAGCATCTTACAAAATCTTACAAGACATTTGTCAATGAGCTCAGCATGTGTTGATGCATGTTGGTGCATGGTCTTGTTAGTCTCAGTGGTGTAGTGCAGGGTATGCACAGGTGTTGGCTTTGCGTTCCCACTTCTAAATCCCCTCTGATACGCATTCCGTGGTTCCCTGCATTAACCAAATCATGACAGTCAACCACAAGAGTAGCTAATCAAATCGCATGTGATGTGAATTAATGCAAATATTGCATAAAAAAACAATGGAGACAGTGATACGGTCAGAATGCGATTTAAATTCTCTTTAAATATGATTGATGATTGCGTCCGCACCTACTTTGTTCCGAAAGTGACATAGATACCGCCTCTTTAAGTACAACTTTGATTGAAGTGAATGAATCAAACCTTTCATAACAGAGCCAATGCTCGAAATGTGCCAGACACTCCGCTACGCGTTACCGGCACTTTACCATAAAAAAACTGTCGGAGACGGAGGTCAGGGAGATCCAGGTAGGGTAAGGTGGAGAGAAGCAGGTCCTTGCCAGTGTCAGAATGTCAATGGAGTGGATATACAATGGAGCGGGTTGTAAAAGGAGCAATGGAGGTCTGGAACTTCGAACGTACAACACAGAGAGATTAGTCTGGTTTAGATCAACGGTGTGAATGGTAGACCGGACGGGGAGTGCAAGTGAGGAGTGTGCTTTTGAAGGGGAGCTTGATTGCAGGTGACCGGTGCAGAGGATCAGAATGCTGGTGATTAGGAACATGCAGGTGATTGTGATGATCTAGATGGCTGAGACTCCCTGACAATTATTCAATGAAACCATAATTAAACCATATACCAAATATTGGCTTGTTGTTTTTATATAATACATTTTTCGTCATGGAAACGGCAATGTTAAGTCAGATTTGTTGTTGGTGGTGGTGAAATCACCAACAATAAAACACATTAGTCTACAAACGTCAGTCAAAAATGTTTCACAGGATTATAAACGAATTGAAGTACCGGCTTCACCTCTGGCTTTTTTATTTTTCCTTTCTCTGCGCTGGGTTGCACTGATGTCTTTTCCCT
>JAUMHR010000062.1:9532909-9543454 GCA_032361145.1 Enteromius fasciolatus | reverse complement strand
TTAAAATGTAAACATAAACAGGTGGGGCTTGTCTCAAGTCTATTTCAGCTTCACTCTTACTCGCGTCGTAAAGTTCTAGAATAATTTTGCAACCTATGCAGCCTGAGCCAGAAACAGAATTGATTTGTTCGTCTCTCGAGGCTTCGGTTTTTTGAGTCGTGCGTTCATCACGTGACAGCCCTATAAGCTTAATCTATGCAGCCTGCGCCGTGCGTGACTGAACGAATCACTCCCACGAGACGATTTGTTTTTCCAGAGTCACATTAAAGATTCGTTCAAAATGAACGAATTGTTCAAGAACGACCCATCATTAGTCTTGAGAAGTTTTGACCGTCGCCTGATTGTCTATGCGCTTAATACACAGAAAATGCCCATTTGAATTAAAATGAAAGTTTTATGCCTCAAATAGGCTACCAAAATATTGCGGTTCACGTGGGTGTACCGAACCGAACAGGGCGAACCGAAAACCATTGCATCCCTACTATTTACTAACAGAACGTATATTTTCAAATTATTATTTTTTTATATTTTAATATAAAAAACAATTAACAGTTAATTAAACACATGTTATGCAATAAGTAAATTATAATTGTTTGTTTTTTTGTTAGTTACATTTTGTACCATATGGCATAATTGAAATCTATTTTGATACCCGTCTTTTAAACTGTAAATTAATATTACTTTTAGGAAATAAATGGGGATTTAAATTAATGATTATATTTTATAATAATTATATTTTTTTGTAAAAATAATGAAATTAATGAACAGTAATTCAACATCTTGTGTATGTGTGACCAGTTCCATTCAAATTTACACTCCTGACTTAAAAGAGAGACAATTCTTTAATACATTTTTACCCCTTTTTGAATGGACTTTGTTTAGACATTCCCTCTTTTGAACATTGTGTTGCTCAAATGTTTCCAATTACTCAAATTTTTCACATCATTATGTTGAAACTGTAAGTATTCTTATTTAATTTTGAGTATGTTCAGTAAATTCGCTTCTTCGTCTTAAAATAGTATGCGCTGCTAGTGCTGACAAGTCAATAGTAATTGTAAAAATAGTTTAATGGTAAACTCTAAATCCGATTGGTCCTCACAGTCAGTTCTCTCTTTATGTGCCCGCGCTCCAGCTGTTCTACCGTGTGACGGATGAGAGGGCCAAACAATCGGAGCTCTACCTTGTGGGCATGGTTTGCTACTACGGCAAGCATTACTCCACCTTCTTCTTCCAGACCAAGATACGCAAGTGGATGTACTTCGATGACGCACATGTGAAGGAGGTAATGATGATGTGTCTGTCTCTGGCAGCTGATTCTTGTGTTTCTAATTGAGAATGGAGTGTGTGGTTAACTCTGAATGTACCAAACCATTACAGATCGGACCTAAGTGGAAGGATGTGGTGTCGAGATGTATAAAAGGCCACTACCAGCCACTTCTGCTGTTGTACGCTGACCCCCGAGGGACGCCCGTGTCATCGCAAGACATGCTGGCAGCACAGCTGGACCTGCATCACAGTAGCAAGGCTGGCTATGACAGCGAAGACTCCGGTGAGACTAAGAGGAAGTGAGAGGCGAGACGGGAGAGGTAGAGGGTTAAACAAAAAAGAAACAATACTACTTATCATTGCTTATACTTAGAATCGGACAAAGGAATAGTTCACTTAAATGAAAATAAAGCCAATCCAAATCCATATAAAACATAAACATAAAACAACAGATTGTGACTGGTCTTTTACATTCATTTAGATTTGAATGGGTACTGAAGTTTGCAAGCTTGAGTCTAAAACATTGTAATAGTGGACTATACAGCACTAAATCAGAAGGTAGTTGTTTTTTTAAACTGAAAAACTGTTTCATTTATTTAACTGTATTTGGTGCATTCATGAGGGATGTAGCAATGCCTGAATAATTCTTTTAAATCAGATCTTTTCACCAAATCAGATCATCTTGTTCATTCATGCAATGGCCTGATCGGGTTACAAAGTTCACAACTGAGTCACCTAGCCTCACGGCAATTCTTGAGTTAACAATTCACTGGAGAGGTAGTCAGTAAATAAAAACATCTATTCATTTCATCCCACACAGTGTTATAATGCTTAACCTTTTTGATTTCATTGTCCCCAAAGGCCCCATGACACACAAGTTTTTCATGCATTGTTTATTAGGATTAAGGATTAGGGTTTTCAAAAGTATTGGTTACTCCCAGTTTCTACACGATAAAATGTTTTAAAGCTTTGCATGCACACAAAATGTGTGTGTGGCATAAAATAAACACATTTTTAAAAGTGTTTGATATATATATATATATATATATATATATAAAGCTCATAGAATACCATATCTACATTTTTAATTGGGTTTTCTGTATATTAATAATTGGTTGTTTTTGTCCTATTCTTAATCATTTGAAGTCACCAAGTTCGCTGAGGCCCCCTAGTGGGCCCTGGTCCACTGGTTGAGAACCATTTATTTAAAAAAACTTGTATTATAGTGCTAAATCATATTAACAGACTTGATGGAGTTTTACGTTCCTTTTTGAATCCTGAAAGCTTCAGTCCACATTCATTGTGACTGCATTATAAAGTACATTCAACACATACATTGAATTTCCTTTCATCCTTCTACAAGTTTTGAATGTAAGTTTGGATTGACATGATGATTTAAATTTTTGGTGAACTATCCCTTTAAAATCAGACCTTCGAGCAGTTGCAGCTGGACAGCTGAAGTTAACTTTCTCTATTTCTTAATGCCCTCTCTACTGTTGTTTTATCGTCATCAGGGAGGGAGCCCTCAATTTCAAGTGACACACGCACAGACTCTTCCACAGACAGCTACAGCTACAAGCACTCTCGATCACACCATGAGTCCATGGCCTCCCGTTTCTCTTCTGACTCTCAGGGAACTGTGGTGTGTAATCAGGACAGCAGCGGTTCCCAGAACAGCATGGACACGGCAGGTACTTTAACACACATGCTCTCCAATATAAATTCCACTGGCAAACTTGTCATGCTGAATCAAACTGAGAAGGCACGTGTCCTTTCAATTTTTTTTCCTTCAGGGGAGGTTCTTAAAGACCAGGCCACTGCTCTTTGTACACCGAGACCCTCTTCTACTGGCCATCTGCAGGACTATAAGGAAACTGTGAATATGATCCACAGCAGACCCCTCTCATCATCCTCTAGCTCAGGGGTGGGCGGCTCAGAGGCTGGGGCACGGGCGAGGGATTGGGAAGATGAGAGCACCAGCAGTGAGTCCAAGTCCAGCTCCAGTGGAGGGCATTATCGGCCCACATGGAGACCCAGAAGAGAGGCCCTGAACATTGACAGCATCTTCAGCCGGGAAAAGCATCGGCCGACCGGCTACGCCACACTCGGACCTTCCCCGCTTCCAGAAGACCCGATGTCACCAGGGCACAGTGAGCTGGTCTCAGGGGCTACGGCGGAGGGACCGAACATTGCAGCAGCAGAAATGGGAGGCATGACCGATTGCTCAGCGGGTGTGCCAGAAACGGAAGTGGAGCATCTACCGATCCCACCACCTTTAAGAGGCGTGGAACAGCAGCCTCGGCTGATCCAGAGGATGGAGAGCGGCTACGAAAGTAGTGAGAGGAACAGCAACAGCCCCATCAGCATGGATATGCCCCTCAGCGACAACCCGAACCCCGGTGCTCACAGGTAACAAAGCAACTCGCCCAAACAAACTAATCTAGATATCAGGAGTGTGCATAAGCTGTTAATGCTCTGTGCACCCAGGCCATTTGAGATTATGATTTCAGTAGCAGGCTTTTCAATATTAACATTACTGCATTCCCTTGTCATGTATGGTGTAATGTGAAGCTCACATATGTAATATGTAATGGTCTGGAATTTGTTTATTTGCCAAAACAAATTTCTGTAAATCTGTGGCAGTTAAGAAACAACAGCTTTGGCACCTATGCTCTCTTACTATTAATTAGAGCCCAACCGATTTATCGGCAGGCCGATATAAGGCATTTTCCAAACTATCGGTATTGACATTTATGGCCGATAAATTAATATTTCAAAAATAAAATAAAAACAGACGAAACACTCTTACTGGTAACTTTGATTTGGTTGTTGATGTTATTGTGTTTTTGTCCAAAGGACTTTAAAGTCTTATATCTAAAGTTTCTATTTTTATACATTTTATTTATCAGAACTTTAATATATTTTGATGTTCCTCTGTTCCGTTGTTCTTGTACTAAAACCTGCCTCTGCTGGACAGGAGCTATTGAGGATTGACTGATTCAGTACACTACCTCATATACTGTTAGAAATTTATATTTTGCTGTTGTTGTTATTTATCAGAACTTAACAGAATTTGTCTCCAGTCTTATTCAAAGTTATATTTATGAAGCTTACCAAGTCTTTTAAAAACTGGTAACTTTGATTTGGTTGTTGTTGTTTTTGTGTTTTTGTTCAAAGGACTTTACGTTTCACATCTTAAGTTTGTATTTTTATACATTTTATTTATCAGAACTTTAATATATTTTGATGTTCCTCTGTTCTGTTGTGACAATAAAAGAAACAAGTTTCTTTTTAAAATGTATTATCATATTATGTTTAAACTAATAAATAACTGCAAATAACTAATGTTTTGTTGCACGTTTCTGAAATTTATTACAATTATCTGAAATAATTAATTATATCGGAATATCGGATTTTAAAACCAACAAATATTTGTATCGGTATCTGCCTTCAAAATCCTTTATCGGTTGGGCTCTACTATAAATCATCATCATAGTTCTGTGTTTTCATTGTTTTTTTGGCATGTGGGAGATTTCATGCCCAAGAAGTGCTGTCTGTGAATTGCTTGTCCAAGCAGACTATTGCCAGATTATTATTAAATCACACTATATTTGATGCAAAGCTAACTTGACTAAAATTTAAATCACAATTTTAAAATATGTGACCCTGGACCACAAAACCAGTCATAAGTAGCATGGGAACATTTGGAGCAATAGACAAAAATGAATTATGCATTTTTCTTTTATGCCAAAAAACATTAGGATTTTAAGTAAAGGCCATCAAGATGTTCCTTCAGTATATTTTGTAAATTTCTGACCATAAATATATCAAATCCTAATTTTTGATTAGCAATATCAATGGTGATTTTCTCAGTATTTGCATTTTTTCATTGTAATTTCACAATATTACAGATTTTTTTGTTATGATGGCAGAAATGAAAATCGGCAAGTTTACCACAGCGACATTGAAAATCACTCTCATGACTCATGAGTGAATGACATATGCTCTTCTCTGCCTTAGGGACAGCGGCAGTAAGAGACCCGTGACTTCTGGGCCCTCTTGGCGCACAGTACCCAAGTCCAAAAGCAGCAGTGCCATCCTGCAAGACCTCAAATCACCCACCTGGAGCAGCAGCCCACTGAGTTTGGGTGAGTCACCACCGTTTTTTTGCCTATGCGCATTAACCCACTATTGCTACAGTACAAGGTGTTCATTTCAGATATTAAACTAGGATATGAGCATCACTGTTACTTATTTATGTCTTTTTGTATATGTAGGAGAGGGGCGCAGTGAGCTGGATGAATTGCAAGAGGAAGTTGCTCGCAGGGCCAGGCAGCAGGAGCTCCAGAGGAAGAAGGAGAAGGAGAGAGAAGCAGCGCAGGGCTTCAACCCCAGACCCAGCAAGTTTATGGACCTGGATGAACTTCAGCACCAGGGTAAATGCCACACAGGGCCAAACAGAAAAAAACAAATGAAAGGAGCAATAAATTGTGTTTAAAGGGAAACTCCCTTATAATCCAAAAACCAGCTTAAACCAGCCTAAGTGGTTAGTCGGTTTCTCATCTTTGCTAATATGGTTAGGCTGGTCTGTTTT
The DNA here is from genome assembly GCA_032361145.1 of Enteromius fasciolatus. NCBI lineage: Eukaryota > Metazoa > Chordata > Actinopteri > Cypriniformes > Cyprinidae > Enteromius > Enteromius fasciolatus. Next base: position 9,537,594 of record JAUMHR010000062.1, on the reverse strand, counting down.
AATGGCTTTCTAGGGATGTACAATAAATCAATACCATATAGATAATCTATTTTAAATTAGACTTTTTTAATTGTTCTATTTGATGGCTGGCTAAGCTGCTTCGATTGGTTTGTTTTGACGTTTCTAGGGTGGTTTCGTCCAGTTTTCACCTGATCAGGCTGATCGACCAGCTAAACCATCCTAAAACCCGCTTATCTAAGCAGGAACACAAGCTAGATTAATTTAAGACTATCTGACTATCTGGACCAGTTTAAACAATCTACGACCAGCAAACCACTTCAGGCTGATGTCCAGGGATGCCCACTACATCAGTACTATGTGGATATTGATTGATATTAGAATTTTGTTATAGATTTTTTGATGGCTGGCTAAGCTTTTTGGACCTGGCGACCAATCATCTTAACCAAATGAACACAAGCTTAGCTATGCTGGCAGACCAGCTAGACTAATTTACCATTACCAGCTAGAACAAATTAACCATTAATTAATGCTTAACTAATGCATTATTCTGACCCCCTATTCTGAAGTGTTACCTGGCTTTCTTCTTTCAGATGAATACAAAGTTCTATTAAATTGTCCTGACTCTTTCCATCTTTATTATGGCAGTGAATATGGGCCAAGATTTTGAAGTCCACAAAAGTACATCCATGTACATCACGTACAACAGTTTGTGGAAGCATGAGAAAAATTAATATTTTTCTTACACAAATGCATCTCTTCAGAGCTGTGTGGAGTACTTTTTTATGATAGATAAATATACTTTTTTCGGCTTTAAAACCTTGACCCCCATTCACTGCTATTGTAAAGCCTGGATAAGCCAGGGCATTTTAATATACCTCTGATTGTATTGTACACCTACAATGGCTTGAGCAAATAAATCATGGGGTAATTTTCATTTTTAGTAGGTGTATAGGTGAACTATCCCTTTAATGCTTCTGGGTTGGTAGTTTATACCATATACTGGAAGACCAGCAAACCATGAAAAACCAGCAAACCCATTTAGGCTGGTTCAAACATTTGTCCCAGCAGGGATTGTTTGGAAGTAAACTATCCTCTTTCGTGTCATCTCAACTCTAATGCAGTGTCCTAAGATCTTTAAATAAGGAAAGAATTAAAATATCATTGGAACACCATGTGTTATAATATACAAATTGTACAGTAGATGGGAGCCATAGCATCAGAAACACACCTATACACTCAAATCATACATTTTTAATCTTGAATCCGAGTTTTCCCTAGTCAGCATGCATGATGTATACAAACATGTCAAATTGTGTTTGAGTTGTGTTGGTGGCAGTCATCAGACTGTGTGTGCTTGTGTGTCAGTAGACGTCTTCATTCCCCGGTAAACCGCGCAAAGGTTGTGAGTGGCGTGTTTCTGGGAACACCCGGGCTCCTGTGAGCAGTGTTTGTGTGTGTATGAGCGTGTTCTCAGAGGCCTGGCCTTGGTGTGTTAATTGCAGGGAAGGGGGGCAGTTTTGAGCACTGCCTGGCGGAGGCTGACTCTCTCTTAGAGCAGTCGCTGCGCCTGGAGCAGGCTGGGGATACAGCTACAGCCCTGGCGCTCTCCCACCACGCTGTGTGTAAGTAATTCTAACCTGCCTCTGCTTGCTATGCCCAACTCCTCCGCTCCAGTAACCGTCATCCAATATATGCACTTTGTAGGTTCGCTTGGTAAGAAAGCAGCTTCCAAAAACATTCATATCCTCGCAACATGACACAAACTCATCAGTAATACTGCAACACTGCCTTCCCTTCCTGCAGCATCCTGTGTGTGTGCGCGCGTTGGCTTCTGTCTTTCTCCCTGTTTATGTGTGTGGCATATTATTTGTCATCACCCTGTCTTTGTTTTGTCTAGGGATGCACAGTATATTGTTACTACATTGGTTATTAGTTGATATTTTGTTGAGTTTTTTTTTTTTTTTTCTTCCCAAAATAAATTGGATATTTATTTGTGCATGCTATTTTTTCTTATTTCTGGATTTTTGTCTACTAAAAATATTTAAAATATAGTAAGTATAGTTAAAAAACATTAACATTTACTGACAAATTGCTCTAGGCTTACTGATATAAAAAGTATAATTAAGTTTACTTAGAGTACTACTTGTTCACAATGCATATTTTTAATATTAGGTCTAAAATATTTTTTAATGTCACTACTGATGAGGATTGTTTTTAAATGAAAGATATTTAAGGTGTACCTAAAGTTTAATTGCAATTCTAATTATACTGTCTTTAGTTGGACTTCAGCACTACTTCTGCACAATCAAAATGCATTAAGTCCAAAATTAGTTGTTCGAATTTATTTATACCAATGTAGTATACCAACTACGAAGACTGTACTAGTTGAACATACTTTATTTTTTTTATTAAGTATGTATATACAGTATGTGAATGTATTTGTAGTATGCGCAGCATGGAATAAATGTGAATTTATTTAGTATATTTAGTATGAATTTTAGTATATTTATTTTTAACTAGGTTTTGTTATTTAAAATAAAAAATTTAGGCAACAATTTAGATACTAGTATTTTTTAGGAAATTTGAGGTATTGATAACATCAACATAATATTGAGTATAAATATATATATATAAACATTTACTTTTTATTTGAATAAATGTATTTTGTATTTTACAGTTTATATTTCTTTATTTTAATGTAATATTCAGTGCATCCCTGTTTCTTTTCACTTGTTATCAGAGTCACCATTTGCACAGATTTCCACAATCTGATTGGATGACTGAGCATGTGCCTCTGCCTGTTGATTGATAATACTTCTGATAGTGGCGTGCTATTGAAAAGCGCTCGGCTTTGGCCATCTAAGAGTCCTGATCTGTGCCAGACAGAGGCTGGAACAATTTTAATCCTTTTTATTTATTTTTTTAACATTTTATTCTGTGTGTGAGCCCTCCATTTGGAACACCACTTGAATGGGCCTCACCCACAGCCACACGGCACACGCAAACTTAAACCCAATCCGGATTCACCATCATAACATTCCCGGCTCTTTATCAATCCCTTTTGGTGGAAGGATTGGATTGTGATTGTGCTTTGCCGTCATGTGAGGATACTGCCGCGCAATCCTGTCTAAATCTCTCAGCACTCTCCAAATTAAAACAAAAAAGGTGGCTGTGTATCTTGCGCTTACCTGGAACAACAGCATTTTTGTCCAAAGTGCTGGCATACCTGCTTGAGTGATTAATGAGCGGAGAACAATTTCAGCCATGCAAAACTCTCCACAAAGCTATTTATACCTATCCAGGTCGGCAAACCCTCCATCTCTGTCTCGCTTTGCGCACGGTATGCGTGTATATGTGTGTGCATGTCTGTATATATGAGGCGCAGCACTAATATATATAAAGGGAAGACAGCTTTTGTAAATATTTCCGCTGGGCAGATCCCCGCAGACCTTTCACTGTCTCATCGAGACGGATCCGATTTGGCCCAAAGTGCGTACAGGCCTCTAAAATCCACTAGCAGCCTATAAGGTCATGCCTTCACTATATAGAAGAATAGTTTCCTGTTCCTCCTGCAAAACGAAAGCATCATCTGCCACAATCCTGCAATCCATCATTGGTTTGGTGTGTGTCTACGTGTGTGTGTGTGTGTGTGTGTGTCTGTCCTGGCTGTCGCTTCTGCTTCCTGTGTCTTCAGTCTGTGGTGTGCCATCCTAAAACTTTGCATCTCCCAGAATGCCGTCAGGTTCTTTTTCAACCCATTGAAAGCACTGCACGTCATCTGCAGTTAAAGCTAGCTCAGGCACAGCTGGTGTTGACAGCAGTAAATGTTCTGAAAATAGCATTTTTATGATAGGCAGAATTAATGCTAAACCAGACTTAAACGAAATAGGTTCAAGGGAACCATGGCAACACTAACCTCCCATGCGGTTTTCTATGTAACAGCCCCAGACTGGAGAGCAACCAAATCAACTGTTTCCTAATGTGAACTCATTTTTGAGCTGCAATTAACAGTTAATCAGTGTGATGGATCTCTACATGTTGTTTAGTACACATTGCGAACGAGGGCTTCACACAGTCGTTGGTTTCTCTCTTGTCGTTCGGCAAAGCAGCCTAGTGCTTCTCCATATTATGATCTTTCTGAACTCTGTGTCACTCATTGTGAATGGGTTTGTTCAGTAAGCAAAACACTGCACAAAAGCAGGTGATGTGTTTTTAAAAAGGTAACATGAAAATGATTGAACTCAGGGGTGTCATGAACCTATTTGTTTCAGCAGATCTGTAGTTTAATGTGGAAGGGGGCGTAGGTTCAAATTCTGACTTAATATACAATTTCTGTTTTAATAAACCAAGCCAAAGTTCAGTTGAACTTGACAGCCAGCAATAACAATGCATTTTTTGTTGTATGGAAAAGAGTTTTGACGTTGTGATAACTCCTTTGTTTTTCACAGAACATCATTGATGTTGTTGTTTTTGATGTAAAAACAAACAAATAAATGTAAAAAAATACCATACTATGTAAATAATAAAATAATATATTCAATATATTAATTTCGTTTCATTCATATTGTATTTTTATAACAAAAATAAAAAAGCCACGTAACAAATATTTAGTTTTTATTATTAATAATAATAATAATAATAATAATAATTGTTCCCTTATCTGTCGTCCACTCCGACGTTATGTCGGAACGACAGATTGGGTCATGTACTTCAGGAGCCCTGAT
>JAUMHR010000062.1:9508376-9520143 GCA_032361145.1 Enteromius fasciolatus | reverse complement strand
TGCTGTGATTTTGGCTCTATTTGCATGTAAAATAGAGTTAGAAGCAACAAAATATCTATTTTAACGGAAAGCCCTGCCCCTCTTAGCCGCTTGCTGAAAAGAACAGATGAGAGAGGGGCTCTCGCTCGCACAGCAGTACCGGAGACTCGCTGAGGTTTGTCCAAGAAGTCTCTAGATTTGTTGCTAGTCGCTTTTAGGGAAAAATGTCGCCAGGGGGTCTGAATAGTCGCAAAATATATAGAGACAAAGTCCCTAAATTGGCAACATCAGTCGCTAAATCCCGCTACCTCCCTTTCGCTCCTTTCGCCAGAGCAAACTTTTCTCAGAAGACCTATCATTTTATCGAGTCATGCGACCACGGTATTATCGAAAACATTTTATATTGTGGTATGACGGTATTTACAATACCGTTACATCCCTAGTGGAACATGATCAATAATTTTGACCCATATAATGTATTGCTGTCTATTGCTAAAAAATATACATATACATGATTTTGAGAGGGAATGCAAAAGATTAAAAAAATATATTTTTCTTCCTACCCCAAATTTTTTCCACTCACCCAAAATTTTCCCAACACAGTGTCACATAAGGGGTTCTACATTTTGAATGCATTCTATAACAATAGAATAAAGTGTGAGATTTACTTTGTCCATGGCCCTCAATGAAAATAATAATAAAATAATAATTACGCATTTTATTTATTTATTCATTAATTTCTTTTCTGTGAATTAAATAGGAAGGGGCCTTGCCAAACCTGTTAGCAAAACATTGTTGTTTATGTACTTTTGGGCATACAGTTCTTTCTGTTATTCACTTTTTTTATAAAGTCTGTAAGTCTCTTACCAGCAGCACAAGAACAGTTCATTCTGCCTGTGAAGCTGTTTTATTGCTTTCATGTATCCCTCAAAAAGTGTAAAAAGTTCCTGGAGTGTATGACCTCAGTTGTGTTTAGCCGAGATTGCAGTTACATGTTACTAAGGCACTTGAAATCAATAGCTGTAGAAATCAATATTCTGGCTGGGGACACGAAGATCATAGATAAACCCATCTTGTGTGAGTTTCTTCTTCTTTTTTGTCTGTTACAAAATGGCATACATTTAGAAAAAATTGTTATACAAGCAGCTCAGGATAAGATTTCTATTAACACTTCTTTGCGCAGACCCACATGACGTGAACCAAATCAGGATCGTTAGCACCATCCAACACAGCGGGTACAGAGACACCATTGTAGGATGCTCCATTAATGTTTTATGATCAAACTGACGTCACAGGACTTCACATATGGACTGACACTGGCCATGCCATCCCTTTTAAAAGCACATTGCATAGATCGCAACACACAATGCACGAGATAAAAGAAGTGAGGCAGTAAATGTGGGTTAAAAAAACTGTTATCTGGGTGAACATCTGGTGCTGTGTCTTCGGACACTCCAGTAACTCTGCATTGCGCACAAAGGGATGGAGACAAACCCAGCAGGAGTGTGATTGTGTAGCTGAAGTGCCAGGCTGGCATCCTCACTGTCATTAAAAAAGAGCAAAAACTGACATAAAAATAAAAATATTATTTGTATGCCAAATAAAGAGCATGCATAACATTTCTGTAAGCCACTAATTAAAACATTTATAAAAATGTATATAATAATAATAACAGAGCAACTGTTTTGTGCTCATTTACTGTAGTCACAGAAATTATTTCACAAATTACATGATATCCCTAAGAAGTGTGAAATGTGTTTTTAGTGGACTTTGTTTGAGAAAACATGAAAATGGTTGTGACTACTTTTAAAATTCTAATTAGTCCCATTAACTTCATTCTGTTAAGAAGCGGACGGGACACAAACGGTAAGTGCGCAATAATATTTATTTACAGCAGCAGTGGGTAAGCAGAGGAGAACAGGAGTAATGGTAAGTGCAAAAGTGGATGATACTTTGACTGAGGGAAAGACAGTTCGTAGTGGAGATGTCTTTACAGGTTTGTTGGAGCGTTGGAGAAACACAGAGACTCTGGAGACAACCACACACCACATACAACTCAGGATCCAGGAATGCAGGAGAGACACAGGAGGAATCCGGGAGCCTGGGAGGTAAGCACAGGGGTAAGTATTAGCGGCAAGTATCACTAGGAATATCTTGCCAAGAGTTAGTCCACTTACTGTAGGTAAAAACAAGCTCGGACAATGACTGCAGTGTGGTGTGTGGTTTTATGCGGGTGTTGATGACGGTGGTTATTAGTGACAGGTGTTGGTGATCAGTATTCTGGAGAGAGGAAGCGTTGTGATTGGCCAAGTACAGAGCCTGGCGTGTCTGTGACACATATAGTGTATTTTTTGGTATAACCGGAGACTGGCAGCAATAACTCAAATTTCTGCTTGGGAAGGTAATTTAGGAAAAGCCTTTATTGTGCATGAAATCACTCACATGCCAACAAACCAATGAGAACGCAGAACAATAATGACGATTCATAAAAATGGAGTGTAGATGCCAAGGCTGTTGTGGATTTGCTCAGCTAAATCAATCCGTAACTGGCACATATTTGCAGAAAATCCCAGCCTTTGGCAAATAAACACAGGTTTCCTGTTTTTTTGTTTATATGATCATCTGGCTTCACAAAGTTATTGGATGGATGTTGTAAGCAGCCATTACCAAATTACAAAAACTCGTAGACATACACCTTTTCCTTTTATAGCAAAACATTTGCTATCAAGAATGCTTTTGAAGTTTAGAGACAATGCTACCTATTCTGAAAGTAAGAACCTGATAATAACTTTTTAATTTTAGGGCCAAAAGTAATTAGAACAGCATAATATATTTACATCAACTTCACTTCTCTTTGACAATAACCAAATCTGTTGGGCTTTTAGCAAACTCACAAATGGCTAAATTTCACAATTAATTTACAAGAAATCACTAGTAATATATTAAATTAAACAAGAAGCCATATTTTCTTGTAAAGTACACTCCAGTAAGGTTTATTTAACTTAGATTTTCTTTTAACGGTGTAGGTTAGTCTTTGATGATCACTGAATTCTATTGAGTGCTTGCTCTATACATACTTGTACTGTAGCTCTGTTTACTTCAAATGTTACTGCTATCTGCCATAATTGCTGTTAGATGTTTCATGCTTTCAAAACATAACTCAGTTGACCTCCACATTGATCAGTCTTATAAACTGCAAGTAGCTGTCATAGTCTTTGCTGACTTAAAGCATAACAGTTATTTATGACTTTGTGAATTTTTCCAGTGGGAATCTTATGTTTTTGTTTTGTTTTTTACACAAAATTGTCAAAAGCAATAGAGGATCTATGAATCTAAGAAGTGCTATGAATCTGTTTCTTTAGATGGACATCTGTGTGTCTCTTTTTGTTGATAGACAATAACTTTATTTATCGTTCGCTGTCGGCGTCACAACTTTGCAGATAGTTTATGTTCACATACAGCTACATGACACACTGCATGAAAGATCATATTTGAAAAGTCATAATAGGGGCACTTTAATTCAAGCAATGGAATACAAGACATTGAAGACTCTATTATGACACACATTGAATGCACTGTGACTAGGGTAATTAAGTGCAGTGCATGGATGGAAAAGCTCTTTCAGAGGACTGACAAATGCTTTTCAAACAGAAAACAATTGATATCACACTGAGGGCAAACTGTAAGGTCAGTTTTTGTGGTCTGTATTAGACCAAGCACAGCTTCTCTTAAATGGATAGTCATTATTACTCATCCTCATTCCAAACCTGTGTGACTATTTCTTTCATAGAACACAAAAAGATCAATTATGGAGACTGTGTTCTCTTTGATGTGTGTGGTTTTACTATGCAGCGAAAAAGCACTGGAGCTTTTAAGCGTCTAAAATACCACAAAATTGCCATTAAAAATGGTCCATATCTGCATAAATTCCCTTGTATGAGGAATATTGTAATAAAGATTTATGATGTTAATCCTAGTCAATCCTAACTCTCTGACATATCCATTAGCGATGGTCATTTAATTAATTAATCATTCTTTTAAGTCAAATTTTTTTCATTGACATATAGGTGTATAGATTTAGAAACTATATAAGATGAGTACATGACCGCAGAATTTTCAATCGAGGGTGATCTGTCCCTTTAATAACTAACCCCCGCATTAATGCTGAAAAGTCCAGAAATTTTTTTTTCTCATATTCAGTGAGTCTACTGTACATGTGATTGTTGACAATCTTATGACTTGGCGGTCTTCATCTTTGCTCTTTGGTGCCCTAGTTTCTCAAACCGGAGATATCTCACAAAATATTCCTTTTGATGAAAAGGATAGATAACGGTGAAAGAAATGAAAGTGATTATCCCCACCACTGGAGTCAAGGCCGTATCTGTAACTGAATGGTCCTGGTTGATTGTTTCAAGAATCATAGGTCAGAGGACAGGGGTGAGAGAGACAATCACCTGAAATCTTTACCATAATTGCTGCTTTCTCTTCCTTCTGTTCTCTTTTAAAGAAAAAAACACACACACTAGCATTCCTTCCAGTGAAATGAGGGTATATTACTTTACCATGGCACTCCAAAATCATTTTTAAATGCAATGCATTCCAGCTAGCTTTGCTTGGATTTGTCCATGTATTGGGTAATGTGTCTCATGACATTGGAAAGCCTGTAAAATAGCAGGAGCAGAGTAAGAGGATAAGTCTTGGGGAAGGAGTGACAAGCACCTTACGCTCAAAAAGCTTGTATAACAGTAGATTTTACACTAAACTCCATTCTCCCCTGCCCCTTGAATAACAAAGCTGCTCTTTGTAAGTATTCTTGACCCATATTAATGTACTTCCTCTCAAAATACTACTCATTAAAATACATTAAATTAGTTCAGATGGTCATGTACATAATTTAGAATATAATCGATGACACTTTATTTGGTAACACTTTATTTTAAGGTGTCCATATTAGACAGGTTACATTTACTTATTATTATAATAACAATAAATTATGCAAAATTCCATGCAAATAACCTTAAGCCAAAAACTAATCTTAACCCTAACCATATGTTAAGTACATGTAGTTAATTAATATTACTCAGTACTTAAATGCATAACTACACTGTAACAAGGACACAAAAAATGATAAGCCCATCCCCACTCAATTTTAATTTATATTATATTATATAAACGCATTTACTATACGTTTAGGGTTCAGATTAGGTTTTGTCTCGGTGTTACTTGCATGTAATTATGCATAATAAATCGTTTTTATAATATTAGGTGTATGTAATGTGTATCTTTACCTTCAAATAAAGTGTTACAATAAAATAGTTGCTACATATCATATAGTATTATAAGTGTATTGCAGTTCCAATTTGTAGAAAATAATTTTGATTGAAAAATTATTTTATGTATGTTTGTGTAAATGCTAAAAGCAGTGGTTGTTCATAACATTTTAACTGTCAGCTCTGGGCTTCAAACACTTAATCATCATTTTATAAGTGTGTCTTTGGCTGTTTATTAAAGCTGCCTCGGATGCACGATTTGAGAAAGAGAGAGAAAAAACTGAGCATGTGCAGATTCTTTGCATATAGGCTATTGATATGAACGTCCTGCTGGCACATATATGCGTAAACGGGCACATAAGGCTTACACTTAGTGTGATTATGAAGGGCTTAGCACAGGGCTGTTGGGTTGCATGTGGGATGTTTGATTTTGCTTAACTGCGCATCCCTCCTCATGCATAGCCTTCCTGGAACAGGCATATGGTTGCTGGCATTGACAAACTCATCACACACACATGTTGGGCGCAGATGACAGCTCAGCTCTAGGGTGCAGACAGAGAGAGGCAGAGGAAGGCGTCCAGCACCTTCTTTATAGTAATGCTGTTTCTCAGGTTTAAGCAAACTCTTTTTGCGTACCAACTCTGAGCCCCTCTCCCTGCGCTGCGATGAACGCCTCGCGCTCGCTCAGCATGGGAATCCCCACTCAAGCCCCTAACAGCGCCGCTGTGAGTGCGGACACACTCGCCCCGTGGAATTACAGCGCAGTGAGCGCGCACAAGCTGATGGAGCTGCCGGCGCGGGCCACTACGGTAAGATGATGGAGTTTGTTTAATATAATATTTAGATTGAGAAAACATCTGTTATCAGGTGTGTCGTACTTTAAGTCGTGCGTGTGTTATTAACGCGCAAAAAAATACTGGAGCGCTTCTAGCGCCAAAAAACGCGTGCGTAATCGGAGAGGCGTTTAAGGGAAACCTATCAGTTCCATCGCAAGGTTTCAGGTGCGAGTGTGGCAATAAGCGCGTATGGTTTACCCCAAAAGACAGGCAAAAGTATATGTAAGTATATTACATGGCAATACTGTGTTTAAAAGCGCTTTAGAATGTTTCAGTAATCACAAAACTTACAGGCATTAGTTGCGTTCTTCTGAGGAGGTAACCATAGCAACAATATGCTTATCAAGCGATTTCAGTATAGGATAACATTCAGTATAGTTAACATAAAACATTTTGCATTAGCTTGTCTTAATTACAAAGAAAAAATATGACTACATTTTGTGTTTAAATGTCTGTCGGATAGTTGAGGGTTAGCTGTGCCTAACGTTGCATCTGGACAGACCGCTAATAAAATATACAATTTCTGTCTCTTCACATGTATACGAAAGGATCTGCCTATCAAATGGATTAGCTAGTCAATCACGCCTCATTTAGCCTCTGGGAGTGTTGATGTTCATGGTTATTCATCGGCGATTTCCAATTATAAGTTTATCGAACCATTGAAATGTAAGATTGTGCCAAAGCATGTGATTGAGACTGTAATTAGTTCATTAAAAAAAAGGATTAACATATGAACCTCGTTAATAAAATTGTAATAACTTTGTTAAAACTGCTAAAGCTGTAATTTCATGGAAAAAATATTTCCCACTGTAACATGGCTGTGTGTTTTAATATTTTTGTGGTTTGGCTGCTAAAGTATAAAAGTATTTCAGGTAGGCTACTTGATATTTAATGTATAATATATAGATATTAATCTATTATGTACCTTTATCCAGAGCTGGAGTTATTGCTTGACTTCAGAAAAACTGTTTTTAAGAGTAATTGAACTGGTCTTATTTTCTCACTGTGAAAAATCCGGACATGTTTGGGTCAAGTTTCTAAACTGTCTGTCTGTTCTGTATGATGTCTTACTTTTTCCCACACACTCCACCAATGGTGTTACAACCCTACAAGTGTTACTCAGCACAGTTGAGCAGACTGAGTAAGAATCAGCCACATAGACACAAATGTCAGTTTTGGAAAGTAGGCAGTCCAGTGGGATCATATAGCATCATGTGGGAATCTAGTACATGGGATTAATTTCTTTGAGAAGTAAGCTTTTCCTGAATATTTCCTGTGTGATGATTAAATGGGACATTAGGGAATATGAATGTAGAGAAGAAAAAAAAAAGCCAAACATGCATAATGTTTTTGCATTGTATCATTTCATTAGATGAAAGTGATATATAAATAGCATGAGAATGATGTGAGGTCTTAAAACAGAGCTTTGTTCCATGTAAGAGTTTTAAACCTAGTAAATTGTATAAAAGCATACAGTAATGCTATCCAGAAAAAAAATAATTGTTAATGCTTTACTGGCCATATCCCATTTTTTTGTCTCTAACAGATATCTATATTTATTTAATAGTGGTCCAGTCAAATGTAAAAGTATGCATTGCGTCATATAAGTGAGTGTTATGGCATTACTCAAACAGAGGGGGGCCTTGTTCTCTACGAATTAAGAAGACTTTATTTGTTAATGTCATAGCTACAATACAGAGCTTGCGTTCATATTCTGATGTGATGTGAATATAGAGCTTAACCTCTATATCGTCCATTGGCCTAATTTATATATTTTTTTTATTTATTTGCATGCATGATTGCAGATCTAACTTGATATTTTCAAGCTCCGCTATGGAGCACTACTGTATCGAATTGATTTCCTATCTGTATCTTGTGTCAATGTGTTTTGTTAAACCTGATGCTGTGGGCTATTGTGTAATAGATTTCACCTTTCACCCTTCACCTTGTGACTCCAAACAATAGATTCTAGTTTTGTTTTGTTTTTTTGAGGGGCATGAGTAGCTGTATGAAATTTACACTACAAAGTGTCATTTAGCTGTTATTCCACTGACTGTTTAATGCTGCTCAGTTGTGGCAATAATGCATTTACACAAGAATTAAAGCTTTATATTTTGATAAAGAAGGGTGCGGTGGGTCAGAGAAGGCATAATTTATTGTTGTTTTTGTCTGGCATTGTGTGTTTTGAACAGGGAATTAATTCAGGCATTTAAAGATGCATTTTATCATTTAAATGAAAGCCAGAACATTGGACATTAGCCCAATAACAAACACTAAACACCATCATGGTAACACTCATGAAACCTAAATAATGCAATAAACATTAATTTAACAACATTAGATGTAAATATATAAAACTGGTAGAAAGAAAAAAAAGAAACCAGTAAAAGTGATTCATGTGTTTGTTTTTTGCCAATAAATACTCCATACTTCATACATACTCCAAAATCTTCTAAAAGCTATGGATGCAGGTATGAGTTTTAATTCATAAAGTTTAAGGTTCATAGGATTTCGGTATAGCTTTGTATTTTATTAGAAAGCACAACTACAAAATGCTTTATTATAAAAGCATTTTAATGTTCTTTTTAGAAGTAGACTTTCTCTTCCCAGGGTTATTTGACTCACTGGGTTGATAGGAAAACTTGAAGTTCAATTGGGGTTTGTCTCTGAGGAGGCAGGATGAGTCCAAGGTTCATTTGCAAGTTGTCCAGTGTGTATTTCAATTCTCTTTTCAGAAATAAAACATAACAAAAAAATGTTCCTACAAAGAGATATTCACAGAATGGAGACAACACAGACTTTGCTCAGTTTTTTATGTCTCACAAGTGAGTAATAAAGCACAAAACATGCAGAAAAAGATGTTTTTTATGTTTGAAGAATTTTTGTAATTTTGGAAGAATTTTTTGAAATATTTCAGAAACCATCAACAAAATAAAGCTAAACGTAAAACGAAAAACAACTGAAAGTACAATGGTATTTTGAAAATTAAAGACAAACACAAGATCACAATTTGAACAATGCTTCATTTCTTTATAATATCAAGAGATTAATTAATTCCATTCAGTGACTAAGTAAACCTCTATTATCACAGCAGTGGGAAACCTGGTTGCTTATTAATGAAAATGGTTTTGGCATTAATGTTAAAGCGCTAGATAGTGTGTTTGGATGTTCACATGCTTTTGTCATATGTACGCATGTTTTATACGTCAGAGAGACAAAGACAGTGACAATAAGAGGGAGAGAGACTGAAACGGAATGATATATGAATCCGTTCAAGCTCCAGTGACTTAGCAGTGACCTTCAATTCTTTTTTTTAAACATTAGGGGGGTGGTCTTTATGTGTCCTGATGTTTTTTTTGACGTCTTTTCACACTTAAAAAATATTCACTTTACAATGTACCATATTGAAAACTGCATTAATGAATGGCAAGTGGTTTGTTTTTATTTAAACCATTAATGAGATTCTCAGTAGTCATGGGATTCTAAAATGAAGACAGAGAAAAGTTTGTTGTGGAATCACTTTTTAACAACATATGGTTGATCCTTTACACTACTACATAACATTTTAATTTACATTTCTGCATCTTGTAAATGCTTTAATCCTAAGAAACCTTCAGTGGAAGGTATATATTTTATCAGTGTGTGTCAAGGAATCAATGACCATGACCTTGATGTTGCTAGTATTATACTTTAAAGCCTTAGCCATTAAACCAAACAGTCCGCCTCAAAGATATCGAACAAATGTACATTTTTCTTCAAGTACTTGTCACATAGTACACTCTGAGACATTCAACTAAATGGATACTGGATGCCAGTAAATTACCGTAAAAATGTTTACAGTATTATTACTGCAATTTATTTTAAAGTATGTTAATTTATAGTACAAAGATGTATTTACTGTATTTTTATTTAGGCCTACAGTATTATTACTGTGTTTTATTTTACAGTATCAATACTACAGAGCTTATTTTCACTTAATTTAAACATTTTTACCTAAAAAACTATCCAAATGTGGTATAGCACTGTAAACCATTATTTTTACCACCACAGCCCCCCAACAATCACAATTTTAGTTCTGATAATATTCTTTTTTTATTGTTAAACATTTTCTTTTTAAAAATACAAATGACAAATCTTGACCTCTCGGATGCACTACCTGAAAGGGCATCACCATAAACAAACATATTGAAAAGCAAAAGTATTAGCAAGTATATACCAGCCAAAAGTTTTTAAACAGTAGGATTTTTGTTAATGCTTCTGCTAACTAAGCCTGCATTTGTTTAATCCAGAATACTGCAAAAGCAGTAATATTGTGATATATCTTATTGACTATTTAAACATAACTGCTTTCTATTTGAATATATTTTAAAATGTAATTTATTCCTGTGATTTCAAAGCTGAATTCTTAGCATTATTACTCCAGTCTTCAGTGTCGAATGATCCTTAAGAAATCAAGAAATGTTTCTTTATATTAAAAATAGTTAAAACAGTTAAAACTTTTTTCGGGATTCTTTGCTGAATAGAAAGATCTAAAGATCAGCATTTATCTGAAATAAAATGTTTTCGTAACATTATATGGTATACTGTACCATTCAAAGGTTTGGGGTTTTTTGGGGCAAAGAAATGAAGTAGAAATTACTACATTTATTTAGCAAATGCTTTAAATAGCTAAATCAAAAGTGATGATAAAGACATTTAGAAAGTTACAAAAGATTTCAAATTCAGGTAAATACTGTTCTTGTAAACTTTCTTTTCATCAGTGTAGCTTGAAAAAAGCAGCAAAATCAGCATGTTAGAATGATTTCTGAAGAATCATGTGCCACTGAAGACTGAAGTAATAATGCTAACATTTTAGCTTTGATCACAAAATAAATTACACTATATTCAAATAAAAAACTGTTTTTAAATAGTAAAAATATTGTGAACCCCGGCGCTAGAGAGCACGACACAACAACAGTTTGAGGTGAACACAAAGCCCCGAAGGCAGGATTTATTTACAGAAAGGTGAGTACAGACAGTTTGGTGACGGTGATGGTGGTGACGATCGTGACGGTGCTCGGCGTGAATATAAGTCCTTTTTAATCCCTCCAGGTGGCTGTGGTGAGTGCTCCGATGGTCCGCTCCGGCCCGGGCTCGTCGCTCACGGCGTATCTGGGGATAAAGCAAAGGTAAGTCACGCATTCAAGCAGAATGGAGATATTTCTCCCCTCTTCCTGGTTTTGGTGTTCCTTTTATATGAGTCCCTCCGTGAGTGATTGGCCCGGGCAGATTGGTTCCAGGTGTGAATCCTGTGTTGCCAGGGCGACATCTCCCTGATGTTCCTGGGATAGGACGGCTCCGAGTCCCGAATCAGAGGCATCGGTCTGCACCAGGAAGGGGCGGTTGAAATCCGGGGCGTGTAGAACCGGTTCAGTCGTTAGGGCGTCCTTCAGAGCCTGGAATGCTTTCTCTGTTTCCTCTGTCCAGCGAACCTTCTCTGGTTGCCCCTTCCTGGTCAGGCCTGAAAGAGGGGCAGGGAGGAGAAGCTGGGTATGAAGCACCAATAATATCCCGCCAACCCCAAGAAAGCTCGTACCTGGGATTTTGTGGTGGGTGGGGGGGGTCTCCTTGACCGCCTGGACCTTCTTTTCTTGCGGCTTTACCAGTCCTCTTCCAATGACGAATCCCAGGTACTTGACTTCT
>JAUMHR010000062.1:9385542-9395736 GCA_032361145.1 Enteromius fasciolatus | reverse complement strand
CATTAATTTCTTTTCGACTGAAGAAAGAAAGACATTGACATCTTGGATGACATGGAGGTGAGTAAATTATCAGCAAATGTTTTTGTAAAAGTGAACTTCTCCTTTAAAAGCTGGAGTTGTCATTGCGAAAGGTTCTGAATTAATTTGATTAGAGGTGATATTTCATAAATTGGGATGAAACCATAAAATCCTGAAAAAAAACTATCCAGTTTAAAGGCAAACAGGATTTCAGAAAAATAAAATAAAATAAAACTTTGTGGTAGTGAGGAGGGAGTCCTAAATTCCTGCCTACACAGTGTCTGGCTTCTCTCCCCAGGTGATACACACACCTGTGCAGGTGCAAGGTGTGTCAAGGTGATGTATTATTGACAGAGCTGCAATAGTAACATTTATACAAACACCACGTTTAAAAAGCCGTACCAAAAACATTATAAAAGGAATAAAAAGGCACACATTGATTTGCAAGTCATTGTGTCAACAACTATCAGCATGAATGAACTTACAATGCAAACTGAAACATCTTGTTGAGCAAAACACGTAAACTGATATATTAAGTCTCTTACTGTGCATGGCATAAAAAAAACAATAATATCTCTTACCTCCTTTGCATGGAGTTCTGTGCTGGCTGTGTTGTGCCCGGTAACCCTCGATAACCTCCCATTCTCCGTTGTCTCTCTTGATGGGAAAGGACACGCTCAGGACATGGTTGCAGGGCTTGATGATCCTGAGGATCCCCCGCACACGGTGTCTTTTCTGCTCCGGCGTCTCTCGGGTCTTCAAGTCCTCCACCAGCTTGTTTTCCACAATAGCAGCGCCGCGATCAAAGAAGCCCTCCACCATCCTAAAGAAGTTCGGGTCATCTTCCTTTTCAGCGGCATCGCTGTATTGACGCACCCTCAGCAGAGATGAGGAAGCCGGCAGAGCGGACTCGACGCATCCCGAGGCCAGAGCATTTCCAGCTCCGCGAGTCAGCAGCTCCCCGAGATACCGGTACATGACGACGAGGGGCTTTGGAAGTTACAGTACAATGGAGAAAGATGAAATTAAAGGATGGTGGGTATTCGACGAAGTGAAAAAGGGAAACGAAAAGGGGGGTAAATGAACGAGACTACGGAAGCTCCCGAGCCTGCCTCGTTCAGTGTCAAAGTGACAGCGCTCATGCCGTCTCGCGCTTTAAAAGGCAGCAGCGAGTTTGGAGGAGTCGCGCGAGCAGACGCAAGGTCACCGCGTGTCAGGAAGGAGGAGGAAACGAGCCCGCTGTTTTTGAATCTTGTTATTCTCCAGCGAAACAAGCGCATCACCATCTTTAGAATATTATAGATATAACTTCCGTCTGTGCGGTAGCTTTGTATATTTCGATGACATCTATAGATTGATGACAATTTAGCTGTAAAAGTGGATTTATCTATTGTAGAGTTAACGAAAGTGGCGTGGGCATTGTAATGTTCAAAACAAAGATTATTAAAAATATCTCTAGAAATATTTAACAGGAAGACAGAAAACAACAAACTTAGAAACAGATTATTTATTTTAACTTAAATCACTTAAAAATGTTTTCAAAATGACGTTTTACTTAGAAACATTAAAAATTATGTAGGCTAACATATCATGTATCATGAATCGTTTTCATTTTTTTTTAAATAACAATCAATACAGAATTGTTAATACTAATACTATTCTCTATTGAAATATATTTATTTATTGCTATTTTGACTTTTATTATCACAGGACAGTGTAGAGCTGACAGGAAGCTAAGTAGAGATATGGGAGCGTGATCTGGAAAAGGTCCTCGAGCCAGGATTCGAACTCGGGACACCCGTTGCACAATGGCGCTGTATGTCTACAAGGAAATTATAATTATTTAACTGGATATTACTGCTAAAAAATCATTGTATATATTCAACAATAATAAGCTACAACACAAATTCTAAAAGAGTTTGCCTGAAGGGCAGAGAATGAAATTAATATTGACAGTTCCTTTTTTATGGATTATTACTATTTATTATATTATTTTAAATGCTGCTCGATATATCATACAGCACTTGCTGTTTTTGCCAGAGTTCAGCGAGTTTGTCCTCTTTCTCGACAGTACAAATTCTCTGTGGTGCTGCCATGTTCATCTTTCTTCTGTGGTTTTCTTTTTTTTAGCTTCTGATTGGTCATTTCCAGTTTGCTCAACAAATCAGCTCGTTCAACAGCACACATGTCACGCTATCAACCGACAACTCCCAAAGTTTTTTGACATGTTTATAAATGATCGTGAGGTCGGGATGTGCTTGTAAGGCACTCTGCTCGTCTCGTAATTTCTCACACACCATACGAGCCCCGACCATACGATAAGAGGCGATTTCCACACAAAAAAATGCATGCGAGCTCATATGACCTCAAAAATCGCACCGTGTACGCCCGCCTTTAAACAGTATAACAAAGCATAGTACTTCCAGTTTCTCCCTGGGATCTGTCACCTGTCCACCAACCACAAGGTCATAACTAAAATAATGAGTTCTGGCTGTAATATTCCAAATCAAACAGCTGAAGATGAATATTGGCAATAACGTTTATTAAATGTTTATCAGAAAGTAGTTTTATGGTACGCTAATAAACCAGGAAGGACTTTATTTCCTGTGCTGGTTTGCTTTAATCCCATGCCCCACCTCCACACACCTATTTACTCTTAGTTAAAGCAGCAAAACCAGGTTCGACTGGCAACCCAGATAAACCAAAACCGCTGTAGGTTTCTAACAAACTAACTGCTCAGTCACTTCTCAAGAAGCTATATCTCTTCTAAAACATAAAGTATATCACTATGCAAATATAGCATCTTTAGCCGTTCAGTAAAAAGGTTTTTGCTGATGTTGAATAGCCTACACAGCAGCCTAACCTTTACACTGAGCTCACATTACCCCAATGGACTCTGTGCAGAAGATAAGATTAGGATTGATCCCCATGGAACCTGGTACAAATTGGCCCCAAGTCTGGTTAAGAAAACAAGCAAATATTAACTACAAGCTTTGGAAAGAGTATTTGCAGAAAACATGTCATCCGAGAGAAGCACAGACCTCACGTCATAGCTAGTGTTTGTGTGTAGCCAGTGCGTGTGAAATCAATACATCAAAATTGCAAAGCTGTACATCATTTTGTCTCCCCGCAACAGTTGTTATTGCAACTGTTTCTCATCTCTGCTAATAGATGAATCTACCTTATCCCGTGTTAGCTTAAAATCAGCCAATATATATATATATATATATAGTATAGAAATCTTAAGAACGTTTATAATATTTTAATGATCTCATGATGCTAATTTTGGTTCATTTTGCTTACAACCTACCAATAGATTGACCGAAGGGTCAGTGTATCAGGATTTATGCTACAACGATAACACTTGAAGTCTCTCATTACTAAAGGATAAGAGAAGATAACATTGTCGTTCAAAGAGAGAAAGAGACATTAGGCAATATTCAGTACTCTCATTCACAGCTAATACAGAGAATGTTGAAGAGTTGTAAAGATAAGGTAGGAACTGCATATTAAACGGTTTTGAGATTCAAAAGCTAAAGAGGGACAGTGATGCTGATGTGGACAAAAAGAGAAAATAATATATATACAGAAACGTGTGTGTGTTTAGTACATTATAATATTACCATGCTAATTATTGTAAAGGCAAAAGTTATATATACAATTTAATCAGCATGGTGATGATAGAAGAACTATCTGAGCTGGGATCAAGGAAATGATTTGTGTTGAGCTGGTCTGGTCGGGTGTGTTCTGTCTCTCCCCCCTCACATGCTTGCTCTTCACACAAGACTGACATACAATAATTTATCATGGTAGTGTTTCAAAGGGCAAGTGCTCTGCCATTATTGGCTCACAAGCAGACAACACCCACTGGCTGATTGGATAAACTGGGAGGAGGGAGCGTAGGGGCGGGGAGAGGTTGTAAATTAACTGTCCTTTTATGTGTTGTTCCAAGAATGGCTTCCCCTTTACGCTGAAAAAAAATGTCCCCCCAACTCCCCCCTTTGCCTGCATTTATGTAGCATTCCTTCTTTTAGGTTTGGGGAATCTGTTACGGATTCACGTGAGTCAACAATGTCCCATGACACCCCAAACCCACCCTCAAGTTATTTAACATTGAGAGTCCTTGTTTATTTACAGTGTGCCAATTTCTTTCTGCTCCTCTATATGAATATGCTGGAATGAGTTGTTATGCTATGGTCTCTGTTGAATGAAGGTCAAGAAGGTCACAAAGAAAGCTGAAACAAATTATTCCTCACTAACTGTTCTCATTTTAATATAAAGAAATGATGATGTTTTAAAAGACCTGTCCTAGAAGGCATGAGGTGTGCGTGCCGTGCACCAAAACATAGGGGGGTTGTCTTGGGCGGATCCTGTCATCCAATAGACTTGCTTGGACTGTCTGCAGAGTCGTTGCTTTGTTATTGAAAATTTTTTCCAATGGCGACATCTCTCGGACAAAACGAGTACTTCTTGAAATGCCATCTGAACATCTCTACGCAGGTAATGTTACAGTTTTTCCCAATTGTTTACACACATTTTCTGAAAGCATGCCTCATATTGTCAGAACTCTGCACACAAATCAAAAACACACACACACACAATGGGCAAAACCCTTCAATTCTCCTGCAAAATCATGTTGTGAATGTCATTTCTTCTCAAAATGGTATTTTGTTTTCAAATGACACACACAAACCATCACGTGAATAGACATTTATAAGAACCAGTTGAACACTGATGTGCTTAATGTAAAACATTATGAGCACTTCTTCTCCATTTATTATAATGACTTACTGTAAGCCTTTTTTTGTTCGGGGGTTACACTTACTACAGACAGTACACAAGTGCATCATAAAATATTTCAGAATTACACAAATACATGGTACCAAATATATTTTACTGTATTTTTGCCACAAAAACAATGTATACAATGTTCATCCCAAACAACACAAAGCTGCACACAATGTGGACGTACATATACCAATACGCACATACATATACCATCAACAGAAGTATTTACTGAATACAGTTACAGGGAAAAAAACAGCTATGCTGCATCCTCTCTTTTGTTTGAGTCTGGCCACAGCACCTCATCCACATCACAAGCAATTTTTGCCCTGGCCAAGCAGCGGGGGAAATATCGCCTAGTATGGCAAATCCAGCCATGAAAAGCATCAACTGGTATATCTCCACATACGTCTTCCATAGCTTGGAGAAGGGGTATATGGGTGTGTAGATTTCGGTCATACACTTTCCATCTCCAGGCAGAAAGAAAATTCTCAATAGGATTGAAGAACAGAGAGCACGGAGGGAGATAAACAACTAAAAAATGGTTTATTACGTAAGCTCTATTTCAAAATTATGTGTGACAGTTGTTTACCCATGTGATGAGTTAGTATGCAAAGTAGGGCAAGTGACTACAATTTTGAATGACAGTGTGTTCCTCGTGAAAACAAGAGATTTTCTTCATGAAAATTGTGCCAAATGCAGAGAATTGTGTGTAGTGTTTTGAAAAAAGCGTGTTTTAAACCTGCAATTTGAGTGTAAAGCAGGAATTGTGCTTGTAGTTCAGAAGAATTGGTTCAGGGGGTTGGTGCATCAGTTGCATGTTGTAGACATTGTGTTTCAAGCACAAGTAATTGTGTGGAAACAATTGGGAAAAACTAAACATTAGCAATTTCAGATGATTTTTCTGTGTTTGCCACTAGAGGGAAGGCAAACGTCAAAAATGGGATGGTTGACAACAGCGGGGTAAAAAAAAGAAAGAAATCAAATTGTTTTCTGATGATATAGTAGGCTACTTTCATATACACGTTTCATTTGTTCCACCCCCTCTCATCTATTACTGTGGCCTAATTATTAGCCTATAAATACGTATAGTGATTATGATCATATGTTTTTTAATAAAAACATCCTGGTGTTTTGAACCCTTTACTCTACTGCACAGAGCCGATAGAAGATGTTTCATTATGTAGCGCGTGCACCCACATACAGACAGACTGCGAATATGAAAAAGTCAAGAGGTAAAGTGTCGAACAAGTTCCCACGAGAAAGCTCCAGTCGTGTGCCTTGCTGCCGGAAATGGTGGTTGTTGTGGTTTGAGTTTTTGCGTAAAGCTCTTTGCATCTGCCTAGCGGACACAGTCACAATACCTCAGAGTGACTGGTCTGGAATCAGTGACTGTCGCAGTATCAAATCGTGTCAAATGCAGTGTAGTTAAATAACGGTTTTAGTGTTTCTCGTTTACAAATCTCTGCTGAAATCTTCACTTTTTTGGTATTCAGTAGCAGCTGCACAGGGGTCTCCTCCAGGTCAGTTGAAAGCACTTTGCAGACTAACAAATGTTCTGGTGACAGTATAGCTGGTGCTTTAACCCATATTAAGATAAATACATAAATAATTCTCCTAGAATTGAAAATTTGCTAAATAAGAAATAAATAATAAAATAAAAGTATTCAGCATCAGGCCTTCCAAAATGTAGATTATAGCTGTTATTTTTGAGAAATATAGCATTACAACGATCACATGTAGGTCCTATTCCATATTGCTTTTTTTTCACTTAAGAGGTTGTCTCGTCCGAATCAGGAGAGAAATATGCACAGATCAAGTAGCATGATGGCACCCATTCACTTCAGAAGAAAAGGAATAGTTCACCCAGAACTGGCCTAATTTCTACAAATCTGTTTCATTGACGAAATATTTTTTTTTACATTTTGGATGGCCTCAGGGTGAGTATACCTTCAGCAAATTTTTGCTTGTGGGTAAACTATTCCTTTAAGCTTTTAAAAGCGCTGTTTTTTTTCCATCCACCAAACAAACTCTAATATACAAGCTCACAGTGCTAGCTCACACTCTTCCTCTATAGAAGTCACCTACTGTACAAAAGGTCATTATGTTACTCCATCTTTACATAACGCAAAGCTACGATAATACTAATAATAATAAATAAGTTATTGTACTCTCAAACCGAACGCTGACAACAGGAAGACATAAAGTAAGCACACTTATATGCAATGTTAAATAAACAAACACTGCTGATTTCATTATTGCATAGCAATGTTAAACATGTAGATAACTTGATTTAAGAAGCTAACAAGAAACTTTTGTAACAATGGTTATTGTCCAGTTGTGCACAGAGTAGTTAACTCTCGATTGCATTATAATCCCTAATTCTGATATTAATATGAATCATCATTCATTGGTAGATGCAGTACTTTTATTTTGCGGTATATAATTCTGAGTGACTATGGTTCTTGACTGCAGCATCACTGGATTCTAATGATCTATTGACTCTTCCTTATTTGTGTTTCCTTTCTCCATGGAAAATTAAGATCTGCCACTGAGACCCTGTGCATTATGGGAGCTTCTTGAAGATGTCTGTGATCCCAGTGGGTATTAGGCTGCTTGGCTTCAATCCACATCCTTCGTGAGAAAAAGCAACTTATTTACATAGCACAAATAAGCATGATTAACAAATAGTGGTTTATCAGTCTCACTTCTGTTTTTTATTTTTGTTATATGCACTTAGTTTCACGTGAGCAGGCAGAAAAAATGAGCACATTAAAGTTACAAAGCTAAAAATAAGCCTTGCTCAAAAATTGATTTTAAACATTTACCGTTATAGAGCACAACATGTACCTGTACTGTAGAAAGTGTGCATGAAGGTGCACAAATAAAAAATATAATTTATTTATTCTTATCATATATATTACTTTATATAGTCCTCATATACATATGATGGGCTGGTGTTAAATAATCAATTCATGTTAAAATATTAGAGAAACTTAAAAAATAGGGTAACATTTATTTTACGGTTGCACCTATTAGTTGCTTATTATCATGCATGTTACTAGAATATTAGTCATTTATTAGTGCTAATTAAGCACACATTAAGGCCTTATTCTACCTACCTTATTAATAAGCAGCAAATTAAGAATTTATTGAGATAAAAAGTCGTATTTAATAGTAAACAAGTGTTACCAAAAATAAATGTTCACCCTTAAACTGTATATGGTGATGGCTCAGGCTTTAGAATGAATGTATTTGAATGAAGGAATTGCCTGGTTTACTTAGATTATCACGATTAATAGCTAGGAAGATTTCTAGGAATTGAATTAAACTTGTTACATAACATTTACGTTTGTCCCCAATCTAGAGTAAGGTTATGAAACATCTATTGTCACACTGGAACAATTACCGGATACATATTGCTGACTTTGTATAGGCAATATTAAACAAAATAACTCACATTTCACCTCATCACATTGTCGAAACTTCCTTTATGAAAGTGTGCCAATGTATTCCCAATCAGACTGTATCTTGGTCTAAAAATGATGATAATATTTCTATTCTCTGTTTTTTATCAAACCAAATGGAACACAATGCCTTCTTTTGTGACTAAAGCATAGCTGGAAGTATAAAAAAAGAGCGAAAAAAACAAACAATAGTCAATATTTTTCGTTTCATTGCTACAAGTGGTTGCAATTCTTTCATTTCTGAAAAAACTCTCTTATCTTATGAGGGTATAGCATAGCTAGAAAAAATCCTTATGCATCTAGGTCCGTACATCCAATTTTCTGAGGCAGCAGTTACCTTTCTGGGGTAATCAGCATCTAAATAAAAAGCTTCCAGTGACATTCATAACTTACTTGCATCTATTACTCTATGAATTGCATCTATGAATTCCCACTTTGATCTACTGCATGTATAAAAACCTAACATGTTCATGTAGCCTGTATGTTTTAGTTTCTCTCGACTCCCAAAAGCTTTTGATAGGAAGTGTTTGCTTGTTCAGTGTTTAAATATTTATTCCATATATGGTCATTTGTATGTTTTG
The DNA here is from genome assembly GCA_032361145.1 of Enteromius fasciolatus. Classification (NCBI taxonomy): domain Eukaryota; kingdom Metazoa; phylum Chordata; class Actinopteri; order Cypriniformes; family Cyprinidae; genus Enteromius; species Enteromius fasciolatus. Next base: position 9,386,885 of record JAUMHR010000062.1, on the reverse strand, counting down.
GCACTACACATTTGTTTGCGGCTAACAGTATCATGGTCTTGTGGGATACAGAGGCCAGGATCGGAATGTTCCTGAAGCTTAATTGTTATGTCATTAACAACAAGTTCATTTTCTGCATGTCCTGCTGATCCTTATGGCTTACTTAACATTCTTGAACTCCCATAACACAGAGTAATTAATCACATTAATCATATAATCAAATTAATCCTGCACCACTTTGATACAATTTAATAATCTCTATTATAATTCGAATTTTACTTCTATCCGGCTTGATGGCCTGGTCCATTGTAAAGCCAATTGCAAAAAAGAAAAAAGTGATTAAAAAGAAAAGTGAAGTGGAGGGTCATGGGAAGAATAAGATGAGAATGATTTGTAAATAGCACCATTTACGTTTTAATTTCTTTTAGACATAATGTAATCTTTCGTATCTTTTAATGCTACAAAGAAAGACTGGAATACAAATGCTTGTTACTTTAAGCCACTATCCTGAGAATAAACAATCATAGACTCTCTCAAAGATATACAATAAAATTAGCTTAATATATTTTGTTAAGAAACACAAAGAAACCCCAGAGTCTCACGAGAAGGTCATACACATCACAAAATGTAATACAAAATCTAATAACCTTTAAACTACCGTATATATATTAGATATGTACTGTAAAAGAAAAAGCTACAGATTCATCTGTCTACTGTACGAGTACCAAGGCACTTCTGAACACCACATACAAACATTTTTTACGTGTTACAGAGCTCTACAGAGAACTCATCTAACGCAGACACAATAGATATGTTTGTATGAGAAAATAAAATGCAAATTTAGAGTTACAAAGAAAGCAGATGTGAGTTATTTAAGAGAATGGTTAGTGTTACACTAGACATACACCGGGGCTTTTCATTTTGGTCTTCAATTTGCATCTTTTAAAATAAAGTGCTTTAAAGATGACAGAAACTATACATTTAATACAGCATTTGTCACGATTGTGAATGGAATAGAGGAAGTTCTAAATGGGAATACAGACATGTTTCTGCGCTACGCAGTTTTACGCCACATTTGTTGCTGGTATACAATGTCGAAGCAAATATTTAAGGCAATAGATTGGCAAAACAGTTAACCGCCTTTGATTTATACAAACACAGAAGTTGTATTCCAAGCTGAATGAATAACTTTCAAATAAAACTACATATATATATATTATTGTATATCGTATATATTCTAGTTAGCTGAGATATAACTTTGCAACAGTGGTAAATCTAACCATAAATGTTAAAGGAGAAGTTCACTTTCAAAAAAACTTTTGCTGATAATTTACTCACCTCCATGTCATCCAAGATGTCCATGT
>JAUMHR010000062.1:9356027-9385442 GCA_032361145.1 Enteromius fasciolatus | reverse complement strand
TGGTATCGTTTAAAGCACTTTAAAGCTGCACTGAAACTGTCATTTGGACCTTGAACTGTCATGTGGACGTTTGGGTCCCAACAGAGTGCATTATATGGGGGAAAATCCTGAAATGTTTTCGTCAAAAACATTAATTTCTTTTCGACTGAAGAAAGAAAGACATGGACATCTTGGATGGCATAGTGGTGAGTAAATTATCAGCAAAAGTTTTTTTGAAAGTGAACTTCTCCTTTAAGAACACTTAGCATCTGAAGGCACAGGACAATATTAGAGTTTGAGATAGTAAAGAACACGTTTCAAACAAGTAACAATCAGATTTTTCAAATACATATTAAAATATTACACAGGTCTTAAAGGAAAATGTACAAATACGTCCAAGTAAAGGCTGATGATACACGCGTAAAAAGACAACAGCGTAATAGGCAAAGTAATCACTGAAGAGGCTCTGGGTTTATGTGGTCTGGTCCAAAGCTCTCAGGAGGTCACTGCCCTGAAGCAGATGCAGGTTTCCATGTAGAGGCACGTTTACCTCACAGTCATATCGTGTCAGCTCTGGCAGACAGTACGAGTCAAATGATGGGCCCAGCAGCTGACTAATCATGCCTGTAAAAAAATGTGTTTTTTAAAGAAATCAACATTTATTTTACTTTAATTAATCAAAGAATCTTAAAATGCATCACAGTTTCCACAAAAGTATTAATAAATGTTTCCTGTGGACCAAATCGGCATATTGGAAAGGCTGGAGACCGACCTGCGTGTTTGTGCGGAGGCATCATGTTGTATTGTCTGTTGCTGGGAGAGCTGAAGAACTCTGGGAAATGCTGTTTGAGATCCTCCGAGCTTGCTTTAAGAGATTGACTGCAGCCGTGAGGAGCCATCAATCCACTTTGCATAAATGGAAATTTATCTGTAAAAAGAGAACAAAGGAGTGTGTTAATTTAAGAATAGAAAAACTAGAAAACAAGTTGTGTAGGAGAGAGCTGATGTACCTGTTAGCACACTTGTGCTGAGAGATTTTCTGACGGAGAAGGCGCAGCTGTCAATGTTCATCGTCTTCATCCTTTTTTGCATTCCATCTGCAGACTTGTGAGGAGCTACCACCTGCTGAACACACATTCGTTTAATATTCTGTCTTTGCTAGCACTATGTGAACTTTACTCATTTCCATACACTGAGATCTGAAAGATTACCTTTGGAATATCAGTGAAAGAGCACGATGAACTGAACTCTGACGGCCTTTTTCGTTTGAAGTTGTTGACGATCTGACCCACACTCATACATTTCTGGACAGGGGCAAAGCTCTCAAAAAATCTGAAAACACAAAGAAAAAGGACAATGAATGAATATGTTATAGTATATAAGAGATCAAAAGTTTTGGGTCAGAACATTTTTTTTTTATTTTGAAAGAAAGAAATAGTTTGAATTATCAAGCAAGTATTGCCATTTTCTTATGTGTTTTTAATCAAATAAATGCAGCTTTGGTAAAAAATAATGTACTTTTAAAAAACATTTTAGTTGATGTAAAGGACAGCAATGCACTGCTATTCTTTAAAACATTTTGACTGGGTTCCATAAATAGGCAGAAAGTACACATTTCCATATAGTATTTAAAATTCCTTACTTTAGTTCTATAAAAATATTCCTTCATGATTCTTTACACAAAAACATATACTCGCTTTTATATTTGTTTGATTTTGACATTAAAAAGTTACAAATTCTCTTTTTAGCTGCATCGTTGTACATATTTGCACACAAATTTGCAATTGGTGTTCTTTTTTCATCTATTTGCATGCTAATTTGTAATAGGTCTAGACTTGTTTTTGCATATTTTCAGTCATTTACAGCTGTGTTTTCACTGCAAAATGTTCCTCAAACACAGATGACAGAAAAGATTACTGAAACTGTCAAAATCAAAAATGACTGCAGATTCTTAACTTTCTTGCAATGATGATTTCCTTGTGTAAATCCGATTCTAGTTAATCACTGATACCCAGTTTATGCATTACAATATAAAACACACTTGTAAGATAATGGTGAACTCTACTCACCTTTGCTGTGGTAGGGCAGTGGTGAAACTGCATGCTTGTCCTGGATCTGCTGTGCTTCGGTCAGTCATGCATCCAATATCTGTCCGTTCATATTGTGAGGGTGGATCAGGGGGCCACTGGAGAATCTGTCTACCCTCCTTCGTGGAAAGTGTGATGTTTGGTGCGGTTTGGTAAGGCTGCACACGAGCCGCGTCTGGACATGTTTTAGTGCTGCTCTTGTTTTCGGGAGGGAATGGACCCAGGGGCTGGAAGAGGTCAGCTACACTGCTGAAGCTGTGCTGGAGGGCTGTGCTCAGGCCTGGACCAGAGTCAGGCACTGGCTCGTCCAGGCCGATGGGGTGCAGCTGGAAGTCCTCACCATCCATTGGAATGTATGGAGCAAGAGTCTCCAGGTCCAGATCGCTCAGGTCCAACTGCACACAGTTAGACAACCAAATATTTACTTAAAATGAACAACTGATAGGAAATTAATAATATTGATGGACTAATACTAGCAGTATTTTTAGAAGAAGAAAAATGTAGAGACATTTTTATGTTCAAATATGATTGCGATGAAAGCTGAAAATTATCATTATAGACTACAATTTAAAAACTTGTGTTCGGTATGATATTTAATGCTTTTTAAAGACGTCTCCCATGCTTAACAAGGCTGCTATTTTGACAGCAAGATAAAGCAATAACTATTTTAATATATTTCTGTTGTGGAAATGCTTATTTTTCACCAAATATTTTGAAAATGTTCTTTCAGAAATCATTCTAATGAGTCTTAGCTATTTTCTACATCAATTAAATTACTTGTAAGTATTGCACCACACTCACCCGGGAGTCTGTGGGATTTGTTGCTACAGATTCAGGAGCGAACAGCTTCTCTGTCAGCTCCACCTTCTGATCACACTCTCCACTTCCACAGTAATCTACTGGACTGCTGGGCTGCAGACGTATACTACACATTAAACCACTTCAGCACATTATAATTTGAAATAAATCATAATTGCATCACTATGTAAATAGGCCATACCAAGAGTCTTAAAAGTACATTTAAAGAAAGCCCTGTTAAGAAAAAAACAGCATATGCCGCATAAGTCAGTTTTAAAGCATGACAGCTGGTTTAAGCTGGACCTCAGCTGGTTATAAGCTGGTTTAATCAACTAGCTCCTGCTCATGACCAAACAAGGACTCGCTTAAACCAGGTTAAACCATGGTTTAAAACAAATCTAACTATCGTATGCCATTTTATTTTTTTTAATGTTTTTAGAAAGGCCATAAATGACCACGAAAACTCAGTGATTGTTTTTGACACATAAAATAAATTGATGGATATGAGACGTACTGTAGAACACCCGCTCAAGCATGGTGTGGAACAGGGTGTGCATTTGCCCACAGGAGGCACCTGGGGTCTGGTGAAGGTGGACGGTATGCTTGGCAGTTTTCTTTCAGGACTGCCATCAGGCGGTGTATCCACAACCCACGACGGTGCCACCACAGGAAGCTTGCTGGACTTGGAGAAGAAAGTTGGTTCCTCAAAATCTGGCCTATCTGCAAATGCACATGACAATAACAAGTCAACACAATAACTGAAATGTGATGCAGTCTCATAGAAATACTACATAAAGAGCCAACTAACAGTGGATAGACACACCTTAAACAACACATTATATTCACATTACTATCTGGCTCAAGTGAGAGTAAGAGAATAAATAGATAATATGTTAAAAACAACCTCGGCCATCACCGAAAGGAAATTATACAAGTTGAATGCATCACAAGGTGGTGATTTCCATCCCATGCAGTGCTTTTACTTGTGAAGACATGCGTTTTGATGGAAAGAGAAATTAGTATACCCTTAATAACTCTGTCATGAGAAGAAACACACAAACACTGCCGACTGCCATTGGTAAACCTTCAAAAGCACAGGCGATGTTGAAATATAAAATTTACCTTTATTATTTAAAAAACTCCATTTTTAAAATACAAAACTGTTCATGCTAAAGTCAGCGCTAAGCCATAAGATGCCCACGTGCTGTGAAGCAGATAGATTCAGCTTTCTTTTAAGTTGTCACATATTGCGTACCCTGCAGCAAAGCCAAGCTACAGTGCCACTGAGCTACAGTACAACACCATCTGCTGCAACATCGCAGCTTATGACCTGGGCAGTGTACGTGTATGATTGATTGTGATTGTGAGGTAGAGTAAGGAGAGCCAAGGAAAGGAGCAAGAGTTCACGCATGCAGGATGGGAGTAGATTTGTAATCGGGGGTTGAGGATGTGAAGAGGGTGAAGCTATTGTGGGGGGAATGGTTGAAGTAGTGCCGGATGGCGCTCTGACCAAAGTCCAGGGCAATGATGGCGTCTCCTGGAATTGGAGCTAACTGAGCTAACTCCTCAGGCTCCTCCTTGAGCTTAGTGAAAAGAATGTCCTCAGCTTCAGAAATGGAGGAAGCTCCACCCTGGCTGAACAGTTCTCCCATGTTACACATGTGGTACGGCTTGAACAGAGACTCTGTCTGATCCAGAGAGAAGATGACCGACTGCTCCTCAACAGAACTGAAATATAACAACAGAATGAGAAGAATATCATAAAAACATTAACTGTGACAGGGATCTGTGAGTGAGCCATTCAACACTGTACCTCAGGACGTAGTTGATGCAGATGATGCACTGTGGTTGGGAGTTGCGATTGTTGTAGATGACGGTCGCCTGGGTCTCCATCCAAACATAGCCCCCGTACTTGGCTAGCATTCTGTACTGGCCACTGACCACTTGACCCTTATTACAAACTGAAGAAGAAAACATATTGTTAAATGTAGCAAACTTAGTAAAAGCACTATTCATTCTGCGAAAAATGGGAAATAAACTTGAACTTGGCATTATTTGGGATATGCTTTGTAGCATGGAAATGATGATATGAACGCAATGTTTAAATCAATGTAAATGGCTATGAATAAAATCCATACTGCATATCATGTAAGTTTAGTCATTTATCAAATCAAAAGATCTTCCTATTATGTAATACTCCAGGTACTTATCACTGGAAGAGGCCAGTGAAGAAGACCAGAGCACTGATCTGGATTAAAGACATCAGAGGAACCAGATCAGAGGTGCTGCACACTTCAAAGGCTTGTTAGCCGCTAATGCACAAGCTAATCATCCTGAACAAGCAAATCTGAGAGCTTTTGGGTTGTTACAGATGAAGTCAAAGGACATATAATGGGATTCAGGCCATCTACTCTGCTTCTATGCCACATGTGGCAACTGCAATCAAATCAGTTTCCTCTGAATGTACAAACAAAATCACATTCAAAACAAAATTGGACAGGAGCCTTTGTATACAGTAGGACGATATCGTGGTTTAGGATGAAGCTGGAAAATATCCATTACAGTATTTGCTACTCTCAGTGCACCTTTACAATAACAAAGCTATGTATGGAAATATAATTAATGTACATTAATCAGTAAGTAATCAGACACATTCTACTGCATAACCAAGAAAGCTAATTTCTGTCACATAAGATACATAAAATTCTAAATTGAAATTATGACATTAAATTAAGACAAAATTATGGCATCCTGTTATAATTGAGTTTAAAAGGTAAAAATGATGGCACACAATTTTAACCTTTATGTCTTTTTATCTGTAATTTTTAAAAAAGTTTTAACTTTTTTTCCCCGTTTAATATATAATACTGACTTTTTATGTCATAATTATGCCTGTATGGTATTATTTAGACTTTTCCCCCCTCATAATTATGGCTTATAATTTTATAATTCTAATAATTTTGAGATAACTCACTTTTGGTAACTGTTTATGCTGAACTGCCGTTAGCTCATGAATGTGCCATGTATTTTTTAACAGTTGTCAACATTTGTTTTTGTGATACACAAAAGAAATAATGTGATTCATATTCAGCATAGAAAATGTATTTAAAACTTGAAACAAGCTAAACAAACCTTTACCAAAAATTAGTTTTCCTGTGTAATTTTTACATTTGTCACAATTGTGTCATATTATGATTTACCAAAGCAATATTATTTCTTATGTGGCAGAAATGATCTTCCATACATAAAAGAGACACACAAAAAAGGTAAGAACTAATGTATATGGTTCTTGGGAGGCCAATTTTAAAAGCAAATTAGCTGTAAACATTAAATGCAGAGTCTACAGCATTTGTTAAGTAAATAAATAATGCAATGCAGCAACCATTGAGTTTATAAATATCTCTCAACAATTCCTGGAGCCTGGCGGGACATCTGTTTCCCTCAGTCATCAAGCTCATGGGAACGCCTCAGGTCTACAAGGTTTCGAACACAAGCAGTTTACCCATGGACAGAGATGAGAGGCATGGATCTCTTCCAGACCGTGAGTCATTTCAAGAGATCGATTTAAAGATAGGCAAATTAGCCAAAACGGCCAAGACCTTAACATACTCACACAATGAGCTACTGCGTTGTTTCTTGTGAGTTTGCACCAGCGCATGAAATGGAGGTACGGAGAACCAAACAAACAAAGCAAACTGATCATGCGTCTACCCTATGATTTTGTTCAGACAGGTATTTCCAATTCAAATCTGTTTAGTCTTTTCTAATCTAAACAGAAAAAAAACACACACAAATCATGTTTTCTAACCTCCTGGATTTGCGTTTGTTGGATGCAAACAGGTACTTACGATTTTGGTGGCTCTTTGTCATGCTTTCAGAATCCAAAGCATGGCAGAACTCATACACCGAACGGCCAAGAAGTTCCTCTGGCCTATACCCGATCAGAGTGCTTACTCTGAAACACAAAGACGGGTCAAGAATAAAACGAATGGAACAGTCAAAACAAAGCATGATTGAATTAAACCACATCATTAACCAAGATTCATGACTGTCGATTACATCTGGCGAAAACAATCAAACTTGTGCTTCTGGGAGCCAATGTAAACCCTCTGCTGAGCTTAGTGAGAACAAATGATTACAAGCGGGACCCTTGTTTATTGGAGCTATAAATCTCTCGAGCAAGACATTTGTACTTGTTCTTTCTGATCATTATCTTTAATGTCTGTTTTCCAACTTGCTGAATTAAAAGAGAGAACAGCTCTCATGTATCAACACATGTCCGTTTTTTTGTTTGCTTTTGAAGCACTTTATCGAGTGCAATATTGAAGACAGATGTGGGCTTGTCTATTAATCACAGCGGAATTTGTTGCAGTGCACAATATCTTCACCAAATAATATTTTATGCTGTTGAATATCCATGCAAACTCGTGCAATTGTTATTTTTCTCCTATTTGAACCTTCAGGTTTACCCTGAAATAGCCTCTCATTTCCTGTTCCAGTATGGAACTCCGTGCGGCCAATAATGATTAAATATTAAATAGAAGCACGCAAATATCTGACCTCATCTGCTAACCCTCCTTACAACACATTCACTGTAGTATATCCACAGTAACCTGCTTCTGCACTAGAGAACATATGGCAGATCCCAGGGGACATGGGTGACCAGGTACTGAGAAGAGCCAGGAGACATAGTGCCAGTACTAACTCCCCTGGCTTGTTATACAAGACATGTAAGAGAAGCCAGTTGTGTGCTTTCAAGAAATCAAGCTAACCTAAAGAGAAAAGTTCCTAATCACTCTCCTTTACCACGCACACTGATAAAAATACAGGCAGTAGCACAACAGCATTATGATAAGAGTTCCCAATAGTGACCTTTGAATTGCACATATCAACTCACAAATGCTGCTTACCTACGCACATAAGCACAAACTAAAACAATGGTAAACACTGTTCATTAACGAAAGATATAGTGATCTTACATGAAATAAAAACAAATAAAAAAGAGTTTTAGAAAACATACAGCACGCATAACATCTTCTAGAAAAATGTTCTTTAAATATTGATGAATCATCGTGAACGGCACAGATTATTGTCCAATCAAATGCCCTCTAGACTAAAAATGTCCCTCTCCCTTCAAACCACCTGAAATTTATTGATTGATTGATTGGCTGTATTAAAGTAAAGAAGAGCTTTACAAAGTGTTATATATATATATATATATGTATGTGTGTGTGTATGTATATATTTCCATTATATAACAAAATACAAACCAAGTGGCTTTTATTTTAAATACAGCATAAGCAGTATCTTCTTATTTTCATATCTAATTAAATAAATCTCATATATATTTTTGTAGCTTTTATGTCTAAATACTCACTAAATACTCACTATTCATGCACACACACAAGCACATATACAATATGCACATATATTTCAATTAGTGAACCATTTCTTGCCTCTCATCACAGTAGATAAACTTCATATCCATACTGTGTCTGCTCATAAACGTCTTGCTGTCGAGAGGTGTGTCGACGTTTGAGGGATGTGGAATCGGCACACACAGCATAGTGACGCATGTGAGTGGTGGCTCCGAAAACCCACACAGGACTTGAGGGGGGCGGCTGCTGCACACTTGGAGGTGCCCCGTGCAATGCAGCACCTGACAGACAGAGCGGCGACACCATATTTTACTTAGCACATGCACATATTTGCTGCATGAAGATGTATGATATGCTCACGTGTACTTACCTTCCAGCTGGCTGATTTGAGGTTGACAGTGCGACCTCTATTGGTGACTGTACATTTCATCCTCATGAAGAAATCTCTGCCCGGGCTCATGTCTCTCCCTCTTTTGCCATACACATTTCCTGTCAATCAAACAGCTCATGCTTAAAAATCATATATTTACTATAATTGACCATTGTGCATGCAATAAAGCTTTTTTCTAGCACATTCAGAGGACTTTGGTCTGTAAGTGGGTTGTGGACGCAATGGGTGCGAAGTTCAACTGAATCAGTCTGTTGAAACCTTAACTACAGTATATTGTGGTCTCTGTGCTATTGCATAGAGATTATCTCTGACTGACCAATGGAATGGCAAGAAAGTTACGTCACTTGCTCAAAAGCTCTAATCGGGTCAGGTGACCAGCTCATGAAAGATACAGACAACGAAAGACAGATAAAACATTAGGAGAAGAAACATTCGCTGTGGGGAAAGGCCCCCTAACTCTCATTCTGAGTTTGTGTCTGTGTGCAAGCACAGAAATAGTAACTTACAGAAACTTGGCCAGACTAAAGGCTAAGTTCACACCATGTTTGGTGTAAAAAAATTAAACTACTGAAATTTGAGTCTGCTGAATTCCTGACATTGCCTACATTGAATTCAAATGCTGAATTAATTCCTGATTAAGACCCTGGCTACAGTCCTGTATGCCTTTTAAAGCTGTGAATCTTATTGTATGGTTATTTCCTTTCTTGAAATGAAACTGTAATCACTTAATTACAATAATAATAAAAAAATTTAAAACAATTTTCCACATTAATGAGGTTACAGTTTGGTAAATTAAAAGTATGGTTATTATTTAATTTATTTTAATTTATGTTTTTTTTTACAGTGAATAGAATTAATGTTATTGTTATTAAAGTTTTTTATTATAGATGAAACTTACATTTTTAATAACAACAATAATTATCTGTTATTATTATTATCATTATTTAGCTATATTGATATATAATAAATACAAATTTGATTAAATATAATTTTGGCCGAATTGTGCAGCCCTACAAACAATCACACCAAACCTGGAGCTCTTTAACATATTTTTAAATAAAAAATAATTTAATTGAATAAAAAAGGGGGACTTGTCCTCACAGGAACCACTTCAAGAATGTACAAAAATGTAACATCCTGACTGTGATAAGAGCTTTCAGATAAGGACATCTCCATGGCAAATTAAATCCAGAGATAAAGAGGACTGGAAGATTCTTCCATTTGGATTTTAAAGGCAACGGTGTATTCGAAATATCCATACAATTCAACTTTATTGACATACTTCTGAGAAAAATTGCTCTGAGCTCATGCTCACCTGATTTGACGCTGAGATTCTCTCGAATTTCTTCATGATCGCAGGGGTGCGTGAAGTCAAAAATGCTGTGGCCTGTCAGTTCTACCTGATAACAGTTTGTAAGGAAAGTAAAGTTGAATGCTTAGCAACCATAAATGGCTTTTATTTTTTCTCCCTGTAATTATTCCCAAGAATAAAGGAAATGAGGTGAGGCTCACCTGCGTTAGTCCCATAAATTTACTGATGTTTTCTGAAAGAAAAATCATGTCCCCATCCGATGTTACCACAGCGACAAAGCCTTCCAGAGACTTCAAATACAGACTGTCCATCTGGCTGTCATCCTGTGACCGGGTTTGCTGGACTGTGCGACCTGAGACAAAAGACAAGACAACTTAGAATAGTGCAGTGGCGTTTTTTTTATAATTTTACACTGGCAAACTATCAAAACAAACTCAAGCGACATAGACACATATCCTCTACCATTTAGCTAGAAGTAAACAACTCAGACTTAGTTATACAGACTTATTTGTCAAATCAAACTTACCAACGTGGAATAAAACAAGCTATTGAGCTGAGAGAGGATGTTTGAGGTACACAATGCAATGAAAAGCATCAACAACTTGAGAAAATAATTAAAGCAAGGCTCCATGCTGTGAGGTTCATGTCTGCTTCCCTGCAGATAAGAGCCTCCTCCCCTGCTCATTCAGATCAGGCAATAAGGGCCCGAGCGCAAAGGAACTGACCAAGCTCAGACATCAGAACATTGTGCGTTTGGGTGTCAGCAGGTGGTCAATGTCTGCGCTCCCACCTCAAACCCCACAGCATTCGTCCCGGTGCTATTAATACTTCACTGTGATGTCTTACTCCTTTGGCTCTCAGCCAAACACAGGAACTCACAATTGTCTGTCATTCTGTCATTGTCTGTCATTCTGTCATTGTCCATCTCTATTAGAATCGTTTAAGCATTTTCTGGTCACTAACAAGGTTCTCCGACAGACTGCTCAAAAAATAAAAATAAATAAAAATCAATATCCACCACTGTTCAAAAGAGTCTGTATCTTTTTTATTTTAAAGAAATTATTAGTTTTATACTAATAGAATAAAGAATAATAAAGAAAAAAATTTAATAGAATAAATATGCATTTAATTTATCAAAACTGAGAGGAAAAACAGTTATGATACAAATATTTCTATTTGAAAACAAAATGTGTCAGAGTTTACATAAAATATTAAGAAGCAAAACTGTTTTCAAAATTGATAATAACCAAATAACAATAATTTACCTGCAGGTAACAGATAGGTGTATTGGAAATGTAAAAGTATAAAAAAAGAAACAAAAGAAAATGCTGCACACTACCAAAACTCGCAAAAGCTTGAAAAACAATCATTTCTTGCCAATATTAAGACCGAAACCTTGTCAATAGATTATTGTTTTTGATACTTTTGCAAGTGTTAGTAGAGTACAGGATATTTTTAAGTGCTCAGTTAGCATTTTAAGCATTGCCATAGCACAATGAATTACTATTACCATTAGATTAAAATTATAATAAAAACAACCACTTGAAAATGAGACTCCAGAAGCACGAGAGATGAGTACAAGTCTCAGAGCTGTTAGAGATTTCAGTTGTGATTTTTTGTTTTGACATGAGACCTCTTTGGTTCATCTGTTTTGGGCAATTTGATAATGAGGGTTCAAAGATTCATATCTTCAGAAGGCTGTTTGCTGGAAATTCAGGCTATAAAATGATGCACCAGTGTTTAAATAAAGTCTCCTCTGAGGAAAGTTAAAAATGTCAGCCAGGTCAAATATTTGGTTCTGATGAGAATCAAAACCTTGCTAACACCTATCAGTAATATTATGATTCTATGACTATGCAGTTATAGTTCCCACACATCTCACTGAATGACATATCAGTTTTTTGGTTTTGTAATCTCGGGGCCTTTCAAAGGTCAAAGCATGACACCGAAACGCATACAAAACAACAAATATCACAGACAGGCCCGCACGGCGCCATCGGAGAGAGTGTTGTGGCTAAGAAAAGAGTGTGAGAAGAAATTGTAATTCACAGAAAACAATACCACTAGCAGCTCCTAATTACCCCACACCTCACCATCTCCCTATTTCCCTGTTTCTCCACGTCCATCGATCTTCCTCCACCCACATCCACACCCACACACATTTCAGCAGATCCCATCTGTTCCCTTTTCATTGTTTGATGCTCTCTCTCTCTCTCTCTTTCAGAGACATGCACACATACTGTACACACGTATGTGCGTCAGGAATGGAGTCTGGAAACAATGCGCAGTGCTCTTTGTCTGTCTTCCTGCATTTCTTATTGTATATTGAGGAGTACAGGACATCTCATGGACCTACCCAGCCCAACTTCACTGACACATAAACATGTTTACTTAGCTTGTGAGGACACAACACAGACCTCTTCCATGTTTAGGTAAAGTGAACTATAATTATTACAGACCAACCTGAACCAACATTGCATTTAAGTATAAATCTTAAAATATTTGAAACCCCAAACTTTTGAACAGCATGTGTGGAGATAACGTAGACAACGTTTGTGTCAATATGTAAACCAGCTGCCATGGTGACAAGCCACTTCCTATAGTTTTACAGAATTATTATACTAAACACCAACTACATATAAGGCCAGGCAAAACTATAGAAAAAAATAGTAGCAAAAAAAGCCAATTTAATCAAAATGGCAATTAATTCCAGTATATAGTGTAGCCAGTATGAGCATGGTCATATGTGACAATATTTGGCTGACATACAACTATATGAAAATCTGTAATCTGAGGGTGAAAAAAATACAAATATTGAGAAATTCACCTTTAAAGTTGTCCAAATTAAGTTCTTAGTAATGCATATTGCTAATAAAAAATTAGGTTTTGATATATTTACAACAGGAAATTAACAAATTGAACATGATCTTATCTTATTATCCCTAATAATTTCTGGCATAAAAGGAAAATCAAGAATCTTGACACATACAATGTATTTTTGGCTATTGCTACAAATATACCCATGCAACTCGTAGCTGGTTTCGTGGTCCAGGGTCATATATTTCATTAACTTTGCACCAAAAATTCTTAATCTGATAAAATCTGTAGGAATGTTTCACTAAGCATAAAATGGCAGAAAACCGAGTCAAGCAGAAACTTAACAAGCCTAATCAGTGTTACTCAACACGTTCAACTTTTTTCTTATTACCTTACTATTACTATTGGATGAGATGGTTCGACTCACCAAAAGATACAATGGAGTTTGACTCCTAATTATAGAACATCCTTTATTTTAGCTTCATACCTGAGTTGAAGAGTTTCTGTGTGCGCAGGAAGCTGATAGCTAGTCTCATGATGGAGGCTTTGTCCAGGTGGGAGCTGACACTGTGGGGTAACGGCAGCTGATGGGCCAATTCATAGAACACCTCTGTCTCTTTACTGCGCCTGCAGCGTGCTGCGTCACGGGACTTTTCCTTGCGTCTTTCTGAAGGATGCCTTGAAAACAGAAGAGCTTGATGAAAACAACACAATCTATGGACTGAGATTTAACTTTTAGATATTGTGTGCAGTTAATGTTTGGTATATACTCACATACAGTACCTATAAATTATTGGACTTAATAGATTTTAATCTAGAAAGGAGAATAAAATAATACACTATAACTTCGGTTTAAGATAACTTGTTGTCCAAGCAGACTTCTACTGGTCAACGTGGCAAATCCTTGAGTGAAATTTCTCTAAACTTGTGAAACCCAACGTAAAACATTTTCCAGTCTCATGTGTCACTACAGACTATGCATATTCCTACTGAAATAAAATGACCCACATAATTACGCAGATGAAAGGTAGTTTTTTTAAAACTAAAATTACTTTACCAAATTAAAATTACTTACCAAAATAAAATTTGTTGTTTTTTAAGTCAATTTTAGGTCTATTTACTTATAAAAAAAAAAAGTATTTTCAAAATATTTTGTTTTACGTTAAGCATAATGTTTGTGCAGAAGCACAAACCTTATTGCTGAGTCAAAGCAAAAGGATAGCAAAACCACACCTGTGAGAATCTGAGCATCAAGTTTTAAATCTAGGTTTTATTTACTCTCAGAGAGGAAAAAAATAGTCACTGGAGGATCAAAAACAGTTCAGTCTTAAATTCGACAATGGTAAATTAAATATCAGTCAATTTGTGCTGGCTAGCGTCAGGTCACAGGGCCGGGCTCATGGAGATGTCTGTCTTGCGCAGGGTAGTACATGTATACTCTGACAATCAAGGGACGGTTACATACATACAAATGTTGATCAAATCTAATGCAATTAAAAATTAGTCCATACAGAATTGTATCAATAACTGTACAGCTTAAAGGAATAGCTCACCCCAAAAAAGAAAATATAAAACAGTTGAATTTTCAAGAAATTAAACAAAACATGCGGCCAATTTCTTCATACAGTATAAGATTTTGCCTGTTATTTGTCGTACTAAAGGAAAATTAAAGTGTCTTATCTTATCTATCTAGACAGAATATTTACCTCACCAGGCAGAAGATTTCTGTGGTTTGTGGTTTGCCAGTGTGTGAAAGAGCGTGTGGCAGAGAGAGGTGAACTCTCTATGGCCTCTGCTTGTGGTGTGCCACAGTTCATTGTGCCACCCTCACAACAAACCAAGCCACACAGCGCTGTTTGTCGGCAAAACACCACAAGTTCTTTCTGATGCATCACATATTATAACACAATAATATAGATACCAACACACAAGGGCTGCATGCAGCGCAGTGTCTGTGAGAGGTTGATACTGAGACCAGGATTTAGCAGTGTAATTCCAGTAGCAGCATCCCAGTGTGGGTCCCCTATTCCCCGGCTCAGGTCATCCCGGCTCTGGGAGTGTTTGTAAAATGTGCACAGCGTGGTGCGGGGGCGCAGGAATGCCATAATCGGCCCACTATTATACAGCTGCATATTTGGCAACCACAACATGCCCCCTTTCTATTTCCCCCAATACCCCCGTTTTCACAAAAAAAATGTCATTGTAATAGTAACTATGGATTCTTCTCACAAGGAAGTGGCTGATGGTTATTACTCAGAGGTCAAACTCATGGGACTTGTGCATGAATTTACTGTCTGCATCTCCTCGGGGCTAAATGAGGAATGACAACTTCCATTTCAACTCAAACTGTTACTGCTTTCTGTCTCTAACCATGAACGAAACCACATTTAAATGAGAAGAGATCAAGTGCAGCTCTCAAAATATGAACACAATGGTTCAATGAATATGAAAATGTAATGCAGACTCATCTAGAGTTTACATGTTCATTACATTCATTTGTGGGGGAAAAAGAGCGATTATCTTCCATGACAACAGAATGATGATCTTCCACATTTTAAGTGCTTTTGCAATCAAATATACTATCTATTTACTGTTATAGATTATTTAACATACTATCAAATGGTGTTACAATCTCTAACAGCATTTGCCCATTTACAAATACTCTACTGTCTTATCATTTCTTGGAAATGATCCCATTCTTAAATACATGCAAAGTGTCAATCATATGTCAAGGACATTTTAAAAGTAGGACACTTTAATTTTCCTTTAGCACGACAAATAACAGGCAAAATCTTATATGAAGAAACTAACGCATTAAAAACAACAACGACAAAAAATGCTGTTGGCTGCAAAATTTGCATTACGAAACATTTTGTTGCGTTTAGACGCTGCATTATCGTTTCTTCATTCTCAAAGTCGTGCATGGAAAACCATAGACCCAACAAAGAACATGATAAATAAATGTAGAAACAAATATTTAAGCAATATCAAACAAGCAGGTTCAATAAACAATACACTAATACATCTCAGAGACATTTATAAAACTACTTTTAGAACATCAGCAAAAATAGCCAAAACAGAATTAAATGCTGCACATTGGGCAAAACATTTTAGAGTATCATTCTACACAGACTGGTATTTTAAACAGATCAGTTAAGCAAACAATTCAAAGACTCAATCATAAGGACAGTTGTTATAAGCTACTTGTGAATGAATCACTTGAGTGAATGATTCAGTGACAAAGGCCAATCAATTATCGACACCTACTAATAGTTAAATCTACCTGTTGCATAATCAGGGTGAAAATAATAATCAGAATTATGCATATCTAGTTAGAATTTATTTATAATAACAAAAAATACACATTTGACCATTCCAGTGGTTTTGTTATGAACTTTAAAGAAAACTCTTCTCTCACAGCCAGCTGGAAACATTAACCATCACCCACTGCATGAGCTCCGAGCTTATTTTTTCAGCAACACAATCCAGATCTACACTGCACAAACACCCCTTGGAAGTGAGCTGAGCGTAAGGTTTATCTATATTCAGAGATGTAATTTTTACAAACCCTTTGACCGCATTCTGGCTGGATTCAATCCTTCAAATGAAGGGGAGTTGTGTCCTCTGCCCTCTACTAGGCTACTGAGTTCTGTTCCCACACAGTCCAGCTGCTGACCCCAACCCCCAGCTATGCTACAAACGCTTGCGACATTAGCTGGCTAAACAACTTCTGAATTACAAATTTGCTACAGGGCAAGGTAGCCTAAAGATGGAGGCCAGTTTTTGTCTTTTCTTTTGTGACCTTTTCATCTTTTGTGAAATTACTGGAACAAGACTGACAGTTATGTAGCCACTCCCACCTGTAGTGTGCTTTACGCTAAAAGTGTCAGTCAGGCTCTCAACAGGAGGATATTTCAGTGAGAGATCTCAAAGGAGATTCGCGTGAAACAAAGCTGACACAACTTCGAAAGTGTACATAAAAACCTAGCAAACACAATGGCGAGACTGCTGTACCTATCACCTACTGCCTCAGGCATCATCACGCACAACCAAGGCAAAAGCTGTCAAAGGGAAGCGATCATGTGATTAGCAGGCCGATGTGAACCCATTCCTCCCTCTATCTCTCTCTGCATCTCCCCTCTCAACCAGATTAGGCCAGAGTTCACCAAGAGCCAAGAGCCAGACTGTACAGAGCACCCATTCACTACAGATAATCCTATTTTCCTTAACCTCAGAGAAATGGACAACCTTTAGTTTCCTAACTTACAACACAGTGAAAGATTCAGTGTTAGGTGAATGTGATAACTAAACCTAGAGCTGTATTGCATACATTACATCGCTTCGGTGGGTAGTCCTTGAAACAGCACATTTAAATGATTACATTACTGATTCGCAAACCAATTACAAAAGACATCACAGTGTTAATGAAACACTCGCAGAGCAAGTTAAACAAACCAGATAAGAGATAAGAATCGAATAAAGTGATGGAAGTAACCAGAGCAGGGAAACATAATGGCCTGTTCACGCATAAAAAAGAGGTGAACCCTGATCTGATAACCTCAGTTTCAATTGGAACATTACGTCCCTGTTAACAAGCCACCGGGAACCACACAGAGGAACATTTAACAACCCTTAGGCACCAGAGAGGCAGTGTTGGCTTATTTTGCTACCAAATCAAAATGCTGTCAATATCTGGCATGATCTGTCTTATGAATGTCATGCGAAACACAAATGTTTATTATGATAACTGATAAATTAATCCTTAAATTGGGTTGTCTCCTAGAGGATAAAGACATCTGAGTGGCCAGGGACAAGATAATGACTGAGCTGGCACAATTTCGATCTAGAATATCTGAAGGGAGAAAAAAAACCTTTTACAAGCTATTTTAATTATGATATAAATTGTAAAAAAACAAAGCAATGTTTGCAAAAAAAAAAAAATCTATTATTTGATCCTAATGTATTTGGAGAAATACATTAGTCTATTAAATGTAATAATTTTACTCACAATAGAAAATATCACAATAGCAATCATAAATAATAACAAAACGATTAAAAAATGTGACAAAAGAAGTGAAGTTAAATGGATGAAAACAAAAAGTTTAGGCACAAACATTTAGGTAAAACATTTTACAGTGATATTTGAATTCAACAGGTTGATTATTATCAGACTTCACTAAAGCATCTGAAGGTAAGTCTGGGGATCTCTAAAGGTTCAAATCTTTGAATAAAGACTTGTTGCTTTTTGTTTTGCCTTAGTATATATGTCATGAATGCACATTGAAAACAGTACTTATTTTAATCCATTCGTTTCATAATGATCTGCAGCAAATGTGACATTTCTTGTAGCAACTGAACTTGACATTTAATAACGTTTCAAGTCATTTGAGTCCATTAACAAGAGCGAGCCAAAAATAAGGTCCGCGCACACCTCTCCAATATCAAAGTCTTAAAAAACTTAAATTGCGGGGTGAGATTATAGGGCGGTGGGGAATTATTATATAAACCGTGTGAGTTCAGATACAACACCAGTAAGTTTAGGAAACGTTTAATACGATTGTGCGGCTCAGGTTAAAACAGTAGTTAACAACACCACAGTTAACTCCGCTCTGGTGCCCTTGTCATTAGCGCAATACGTCAAATCTCACTTTAGAATCCCAAATTAAAGTAAACAACCCATGAAAATACAAAATTGATAATCCATGTAGTAATGAAAAGTTTCCTGCCTCTTACCTTTTTTTCTCTCTTTCGGCTGTCATGATGCGCCTGTGCTGAAGACAGCCTAGTCTTGCGTATAATAAATTCACTTAATTTTTCCGGGGAAAAAAGAAAAGGTTCGAACTGGTACTTTCTCGGAAATGCCTTTATTTAGTTATTTCTCCTCCGTAATGTCCACACTCATGACATTTCCAGTAATGACCGGAGCAGTTAGCGCAGTCTCAGAACACTGCCGAGGATCGCACTACCTCTCCAGAGCGACGCCGTCTGACCGGACGCGGCTAAAGAGCTCGTGAGCGCCGCTGCTGCTCTGCGCGTGTATCAGCTCTGTGCACTGATTGGTGCTCTTCACCTCGCGCCTGGCGCTTCCTCTTCACACATGCGTGCTCTGCAGTTCTGTGCGCCTTTGGCCTGTGAAAAAGTTCAGTTTCAGTGTTTCATATAAAACAAACATCACGTGAAGTGTCCAAGAAGGATCCAAAACTATTCCGGGGTGAAATTTAGTCCCTGAACGTGGACAAACAAACATAAAAATGACCACCGACCATGGAAAAATAACAGTAAAGAGTCTTTTTTTTTCAGAAGTAGGGCCCAGTTGGAACAGATTTAACTTTAGTTCACCTCTATCTTGGACCCATTCCAATTTAATAATAGGCATCTACCGGTATACCATGCAAACAAACATGTAATCAATCCCTTTATGCCTTCAAAAACCATTGAGTTGATGGAAATCATAATCTAAATTAAAAAAAAAACATGTTTTAAGAAGTTTGCTTCTGTGTACCTCAAACATTTCCATTTAGGCTTTTTCTTTGAATGACTGTAAAAGTAAAGCTTATCAAGCTCATTTGCAATAATGCACACAACCGCTTGTTGGTTTCACCATGTTAGCAAGAACATCTCTTTGGCGTAGGAGGAGTTTGCTGACCCCAAACCTTGAGAAGAGCATTACATTATTTAGATGATTTGCAAGCCTTTCAAATAACCCCAAAACACTTTAAATGTAATTTTACTTTTGCAATTTGATGTCTTGTTTCCTTAGTATGGGTGTGTGTGTGTGCACATACTCTTGCAACATATCATGAAAACACAATGTTTCATACATCTCTGGGTTTAATAGGTTAAACAAAACATTCACATACTTTAGATGACAGTACATTTGGCACATAGTAAAATGCTTACGAGATAACGCTAGTGTATCCAGAAAAGAAATACCTCTGTGCACATGAAGCTTCACCATACAGAAACTAAAGTCCAATACCAGATGTATATAATACAGCACTATCATACATATGAAACATTTATGTATTTTAATACTGTATGCACAAATATTCAATATTCAGCAAGAGAAATCTTTGCACTTAATTTAAGAGGTAATTCTTAGTTTATTTACTCTGTTTTGACTCTGAAGACAGACCATGGATGAGTCCTATATATCAAGTTCATTCCTTTACAATTAAAAAGAAACAAAGGGAGAAAATAAACCTTAACAAGACATTTGGCATGAAACAGTGAGGGTGACAGACAGGAAAGTGTCTGTGAGAGAAAAAGGCTTCAAAGACAATCGGCGACATTGACCTAGCTACCGTAATCAACCCACAGACACGTTTAAAAAAAAGCAATGAAACAAAAAGAAACTTCTTAAAAATAACCACCTTTCAGTCAGCAACCACTTTTAAAAGAACAGTATAACACATCTTATTCAAATCGCCATTTAATTGCTAAAGCAAAAGTCGTCACATTCCAGAAGGTTTTAATTAGTACGCCTGAAATGTACCCTTTTTTCCCCGTTTCGTTCACCACTCGTTTTTAACATTGCACAAGTAAATAATTCAACTACAGGGGGTTCACAAAATTTTAATCAAGACTGACTAGTTTGAAAGCTATACAGAGCTGTGTAACAATCGTCTGAAATAAAGTAACACACAAAAACTGCAAAGGAAACAAGACTTATTGACACAAAAAAGGAAAGCGTAGCTACATGTATATTGAATAAATTAAGAGCTCACACGTTTATCCACTACATTCCACAGCTTATGTACTTCAGCAAACTATGTACATGAGAACGGCAGAGAGAAGCATGAAAGAGAGAGCGAGAAAGCCTTTGGTGAAGCTCTAACCTATGCAACACGAGCAAATCAGCACAGAGAGAAACCGAAACGGAAAAAATTGAAAATAATGAAAAGAACTAGGGGAAATGTGTTCAGGGTATTGCACATAGATATCAAAAACATGGTTTTCTTTCCATAAACTGATGCTACTCAATAACGACACAATTTGCAAGACCATGCAAACGACTGCCTACTCTAAGAAGCTTTCACAGGCTTTTGGAGCAAATACTATGTACATGTTACGGTCTGTACAAATCGACTGGACAGCTATGGGTACTGGTCTCTCTGCCCACGACTATACCTTCATATGCATAGCGGCGGGACACGGCACGCACACACACACACACACACACACACACACACACACACACAATCGAAAGCCATTGTAAAACAACATAAAAACAACCATAGAGCTCCAGGAGGACAAGGGCCTCTCGCTCTCATTCATGCAAACACATGCTCACGGACACATACACGTCATGCACACACCAACTCAGGCCGACACTTCGTAACACAACCCATATACAGCAGGTCTTCATTCCAAATGGACCTTCATAACACTGATGGAATATATATATGTATATATATATATATACATATATATATATATATATATACTACAAATGTCTTTGTATATTTTATAAAATTGCTCCCAAAATGTCACCTGAATACACAAAAAGGCATTTGACTGCACAGCACAACATTTGTCAATTGTCACGTATGCAGAGTAAATTCCTCCTCAAGGGCAAGACCTTTCCATCGAGGGATTGCGAAGTCCCGACCGGTGTCTAAAATTGTAGTACAATCATTGGTATCGTCAATTTTGGTTTAAGGTAGTGCGTTCCGACCGTTCCTTCCTTGGACTCTGGAGAACATTCATTTTCTGATTGGTTGTCAAACTTGTTGAGGCCTGTGATGAGATCCATATGCAGTACAGTTTTCTTTTTCTATTTTTTGGGAGATTTAGAGTAGAATAAATGAGCAAAAACAGCAGTAAAGGGGAATTGAAGAACGGGGACTGGCCGTTCTGCTCTGGTCCGGTCTGAGCCCTGTCATATAGAACATTTCTGGAGTGTGTGTTCTTGTATTGCAATGCGATGTGGGTTTTTGAGTGTTTGTGGGTGTGTTTAACATATATTTGAGCTGACAGACACCAAGGTAGGCTTTAAGACAAAGCCTCCTCTCCGAAGTAGGAGAAGCCCTTGAATTCATCCTGGTTGATTTGTTTGATGATGGCATCGTCTACTGGCGTCAGCACGGGGTCCTCGCGAGTGAAGTCCTGGTCGAAGTTATTCACATCGCGCTTGGTTTTCTATAGCAAAACAGACACAGAGGTACATTATTTTATGAAGGCTCAACTCAGTTCAGCTTTAAAACTGTAGTTCACGCAAAAATTGACGTTTTGTTATCATGTCGTACCAGACCTTTGTTCAATTTTTAAACACAAATGAGGGCACTAATGAAACTTGAGATATTTTTTAGGCCTCTGAAAAAGTCCATTAACCCAAAGCATTGATGCTTCAAAAAGTTTGTGTAGAAATCAAACAAACCTCATTGGTTCTCGCGGAAGCTCAGTTGTACTTGCTAGACATTCGAGAACAGACCTCACTGGTTCTTGCAAAAGTTCAATCACAATTTTATGACTCATAAGAAAAAAAACCTAATTGCTTCATGCAGAAGATGAATTTTACTGTGTTGGTAAAGTTACTCTAGAAATCTGATTTTATATGGATGTGTGTGTGGTCCCCAAGAGAGGAAAAAATATAAAAAATAGTAAATTATGTTTATCTGAAAGTGTAAAGTAATAGAAGTTTATGAAAACCTCCCACAATTCACAGAAACATGATGTGTGTGTATGTGTATTTTTGTGACATATGAGGACACAAATTTGTTTAAGTTTCCTGTAACTGGTAGAGTTAGGTATAGGGTTTCCCCACTTTTCACAAAAACAACCACGTGTGTGAACACCCCCCCATTTATAATTTGATTACAATTACATTTATTTTGTAATTAAATTACGTAATCTCATTACATTTAACTACAGTAGTTACTCCCCAACACTGATTGTAGTTGCTTGACACATGAAAGAAACTTCAGTGAATCTTGCAAAAGCAAGTTCAAGTTCTCATTTTTCATATTTAAAGTGAATAAAATAATTAAATGTGTTCATCATATAAATCAATAATATATTTTCAGGAGGCTTGGAATGAACCGATTGATTCATATGGATTTGCGCTTGGATATGGACGCTTTATGAACTTTTGAAGCGTCAAGTTTTGGTGTAACAGACTTACAATGGAAGAACAGAAATCTCTCAGGATTAATTAAAAAAAACAAAAAAAAACAGGACTGAAATAGGACCAATTCCTATGCGTTTAGATTTACATGAGTTTGAGTAAATGATTGAATTTTCATTTATTTTTATCAAAACTAACCCTTTAAAAAATGTTGATAATACTAATAAAACATTCAGTTAAAAGCCACAGGTGCGTATGTAAATGCAGATACTGTAGAGAGTGTGGTGAAGAAACACCAGCTCAAAGTTACTCGGAGGGCAAGAGAGCAAGTAGCGGTCGCGTTTTCTCTGAACCTTTCTGTGACCTTTCCATCTAAAGCACCCACTTGTGTACATATACACACACGCGCATACACACAACACACTCAGCCCTCCCCCCCCATGGGAAAGCAGAAGTTGACAAGTGCCGTTGTGGCATCCGACTTTCAGTCTAGACCACAGACGCTAAAGACAGAGGAACATGAGAGATAAAGTTATTGTGTGTGTGCAGTGTTGGAGCGTTTTGCAACAGATATCACTAGTAATTGTGACGCATTTCATGATTTATATTTGATATTTATGCAGTTGGCAGATGCTTTTACCCAAAGCCACTTACATAGCATTCAATGTATTTACACTACATTTACACCAGTTTGTGTTTTGTTTGGGAATAGAACCTACAGGATAACCTTGGTGCTGCTAGTGCTATGCTCTACAGTTTGAGCAACAGAATTGGGTTAATTCAATGTGTGTGAATGGTGTACGCTTACAATGCGAGGTTTAAAGGGGGGCTTGATCTTCCTCTGCTCCAGCAAGGCCCAGTCGATCTCTCTGAAGAAAGGGTGGACTTTGATGGCTTCCTCTAGTCCCTGGGTCACCACACAGCCCAAACGCTTACTGGGGCTCTTTGTCATGAACTGAGGAAAGGGAATATGTTTCACATTACATAAATCATAAAGAAGAGGGTAAATATGAACTGCATTTAAAGGGTTACTCCACCCCAAAATAAAAAATCATCAAAATCATTAATCATTTATTCCCATGTCGTTCCAAAACTGTAGAAGCTTAATTCATCTTCGGAACAGAATTTAAGGTATTTTGGATGACTGGCCCACCTTTTTTAGCCAATCACAGAACTGTAATGGTTAACAATAAGGTTAATTAGCTAATAATAATAATGCCTTAGGTATCAGAATTTACCAATAAATAATACTTTTACTGCATTTATTAATAAAGATTATTGTAAATTTGTAAATACACACAAATACATTTTAATATTTAAAAAGTTAATATATCAATATTAACATTACATTAAAGACAATGTATAATTATAATGGGTCATATTTAACTACATTAAAATTAAAGAACTATATGAAGAGTTATGAAGTGTTTCTCAAAAAATGAGATCAGAAACACTCTTTTGCTGACATGT
Organism: Enteromius fasciolatus; assembly: GCA_032361145.1. Classification (NCBI taxonomy): domain Eukaryota; kingdom Metazoa; phylum Chordata; class Actinopteri; order Cypriniformes; family Cyprinidae; genus Enteromius; species Enteromius fasciolatus. Next base: position 9,361,144 of record JAUMHR010000062.1, on the reverse strand, counting down.
TTTTGGAGAGCAAGGTTTTGGAGAGAGGGTATGTGGATTGAATCAACAGATGGTTTAAATCATTCAGGTGGAAATCTGATACAACCGCTTACAACAACATTTCAGGCATTCTGGATTTTTAGAGCACAAATATTAGAAAAATGTATGTGTACAGTATGTGTGTAAAATATGCCACAAAATAGTGTATCTGTAAGTCTGAGGGAAATATACCAGAAAAGGGGGATGAATGAGGAACAAAAGGGAGGAAAATTAACAGAGGAAGGTTGAAGAGAGGTCAGAGGGAAAGTGCAGCCAGGTGTATGACCGTACAGTGGCGCTCACTATATCACTGTAGGAAGAGAAAAGATTTCTGAACAGAAAACGGAAAAAGAAATGATAAATGGGCCAGCCACAAACCACATGCACAGACAAACGAATAGACTGCTGCTTACAGCTTTCAGAATGCTGACTGCTTCTTTACTGAGCCACACGGGATAAAGCACGTCATCGTGGAGGATGGACTCAAAAAGATCGTCCTCATTGTCGGCTTCAAACGGAGGCTGACCAGCCATCATTTCATACATGAGAACACCGAGAGCCCACCAATCCACCGATGGGCCGTACTCCAACTCCTGCAGGATCTGAATGTGACAGACACAAAAATGGGGCTCAAGATTCGTTTGCAGTTTAGACATTCTAAGTAACTTTGTAACTACATATCAACTACATGTCAGCTAATTCTTATTGATGTGCAACTGTATGTCTACTAAGTCTCAGAGTAGGATACTGTAGGTTTAGGGTTAGAAGAATAAGTTGACATATACTTGCAAAGTTTCTCATAGTCAGTATGTTGTGGACCCATCAAAATAAAACATTTAACGACTGCTAGTTGACATGTAGTTGTAAAGTTATTTAGTAGAATGTGTTACCAAAAATTATGTCAAACACGTCAGCTGTAGGTTATGTACATTATGATTTACTAGACATACTTCAGGTGCAATGTAGTCAGGGGTCCCGCAGAAGGTGGTAGTCGTGACCCCGTTCAGAATGCCCTCTTTGCACATGCCAAAGTCAGCCAGTTTACAGTGGCCTTCAGCGTCCAAAAGAATGTTATCCAGCTTCAGATCTCTGCAGTAACAAGAAAAAAAACAATTAGATCATATTTTACATTTTATTACTTGCTAAAAGTCTTCTTAAAATGTGCAGGCTTAAAATGGTTTTATTAAGGGGTCAGCATGCCTGTCAGACAGTAAGATGACAACTGATCTACAGGACCTTGAGGGCCTGGGTCATTCTGCAAACCTTTACAACAGTAACACATGGTACTCTGCCTCATTTAACTCAAGCTGCTCCCTGCTCCATTCCTGAGATGGCTGCATGCAAGCCTAGGTGTTTGAAGTGCTCAGGGCTGAACATTTGTGTAGGTAAAAACGACAGCAGCCTCAGGTAAGCTGTTAAAACTTTTCACTTTCACAACACGAAAAGCCGTCAGTCAAGTACTGGACAGCTTAATGTTTCTCAATCCCCAGATGCAGGCAGAAACAATAATAATATTAATAATTATATACACACACACACATATATATATATATATATATATATTTTTTTTTTTTTTAATGGTCAATTTCTACTGCTGATTTTAGTATCAATTAAATAGTATTATAGTTAATATATTATCTTTTTTTCTTTTTTTTTTTCTTTTTTTAATTTTTACACTTTCCATTTCCATCTGTTCACGAATTCGCACTTCTTCATTAAATTAAATAAGCAAATTTGGCGTGCGGTCCCGTTCGCCCCCCTTGAAGGTGCGAAGGAGAAGGGGAGGAAGGTGGGATCATGCGTAACTAGATACCAAGAAGAGTGAGACGATGGTATTTATGCCGAGGCGGATAAATGAAATTAGGAATAATTAATAGACTAGTGGGCGATAATACTAATGAGCGTAAATGGGTACCGGCTGTGCTGACACTCAGCGTGCTCTTCCCGAAACTATGTTAAAACATCCCTTAAAAATGTGATCAACATTCAGGTCACAATTTTGTCATTTTTATTAAAAAACTATGCAATTCTTCTTTTTTATACATTTTATTTCAGTTTTAAATTTGACTTGAGTATGCATTTTAAGTAAAACTAAACAAAAATAAGAATGTTTAAAAATTATAAAAAATAAAAATTATAAAAAAAATTTTACCATAAAATAATAATAAAAAAAACAAAAAACAATAAAGATTTGTAATAAAGGTTCCCACTACCAAACGCAAAAAGATTTATTTCAGAAGTTGACAAAACACATCATTCATGCAGAAAAAAAAATACTTATAATATATATAATATATATATATTATATTATATAATATATACCTATAATAAAAAAAAGCTGAATTTTCAGGAGCCATTAGTCTAGTCTTCGGTAATCATTCTAATATGCTCATTTGATGCTCAAGAAACAATTATTATTATTATGAGTGCTAAAACAACTGCTGTGCTGTTTTTTTCTTCATAAGAGCAATATTCTACTTATGTACAACTATAAATATATGTATTATCATATTTTAATCAATCTAATGCATCTTTGAATAAAATTTCTTTAAAAAGAAGAAAACACGTATACTCTCCCCAGAATTTTAAATAGTACAACACATAAAACGATTACACTTAAAATCTGCACGCAACAAGCCAGAAGACATAGAGATGCATTAATAACTCTGTTGAGTTTTACTGAAGCGATGTGGCTAAAGCTCAAACACCTCAGGACTTGTCCCAGCTCAGTTTGTTTTCTACAGAGGGGATGTTTGTGCTCTATGCAACAGAGTGGAAAAAAAAATCAGTACACATACAGAGGGTGGAGATTTTGTAATGGCATTTTAAAGGTTAAAGGATGAGACCCTAATGGGTGTCAGTCAGTGGTATCTGGCCAAGGGCGTTCAGTTGTAAAAGGCTTTTTAAACATGTAGAAAACATGTATTGAATACTTAGGGTCACATGATAGTTTGTGATTTAACGCAGTGATTTAGAGTCTGCTTGGTTTCAGATGGTCACACAGTTTATTCCTTCATTACAGACTTGCAGTAACAAACACTGCAATGATAAATATAGGTCAAGTGAGTTGGATATCTCATAACAAACTGGTATGTGCAGAACACCAGTATATTCCTTTGCATGTGCAGATTGTGTGTTACATGCACCTGGACAAACTGGCTGGAACCTGAACAGAGGCAGGAATGTTCAGAGGAGCTAATCTGATTGTCATGCCTGATAAATCCTGTTTTCTCAATGTGTCGGAGCAAAATAAAGACAAGCACTAACAAAACAGAAAAAGACCCACTGCATATATAATAAATTACAACTTACACTGTGAATCTTTTTAATGCATTATGCTCTTTAATAACCATTTATAATGCAAAAAGACTTTAAATAAAGTGTTACCAGGTTTCCTCTTTTCCTGTTTTAATGAAAATGCTTAGCTGCATAGAGCTGGTCAAAAGTTAAAAAAAAAGACTTTATTACATAAAAAATGCTCTCAAATGCTGTTATTTCTTTTATAATAGAATCAAGCTTCTAAAAATACAAAGATCTCAACACTGATAATTATAAGAAATTTTTCTTAAATACCAAATCAGTAGCCTATATTTGAATAATCGCTTGATACTGAAAACTAATTAATGACTACTGAAAATTCTAAATTCGGGATGCAACTCCTATTTGAAAATTTGCACACACAAAAAAAAAAAAAGATTTTGTGATCCAGGATTATATATATGACAATAGAAAGCAGTTTTTTTATTGTAATAATATTTCACAATACTATTTTTACTGTGTGTTTGGTCAAATAATAAATCCAGCCATGGTATGTATTAAACAAATCATTCAAAGACATAAAAAAAATTCTTACTGACCCAAATCTAATGTATATTTCTCAGTATTTTCACACCCTGTCATTTTAATAAGGACATGTGGTTGGATTGTACTGATAGGGGGAATTTATCTGAAGTCATCTCCTCAGACTTATTGAAGCGCGGCTGGTTTTTCTGTAATCTGTGCCTTCCTCGAATTGCAGTTAATGAGCCATAGATGAGTCTTGTATCAGTGTACTATTCACCTGAGAATAGAATCTGCTCTGGCTCTGACTGTAGAGCCATTGATATCAAACCCTCGCTGATGTACCGACACATTCAGACGCAGCATGGCTTCTTTAGATGACTGACTGAAGTTAAGTGCACTGCCAATAAGATTCTGTCATGCTCTATCTTACAGATATCTTTAATGAGGTAGGTGGAGTAGGAAAGGTTAGAGTAGAGAACACTGGGTGCCAGAGCATGTCAGCCCATGGGTACAAGAGCCTACAGTGACCTCTTGATGACCCTATGTATTTACATGTCTTTGTGTTATGAGGGATACAGAAGCTGGGGAGTGCATCAGGTGTGCATCTGTTTACACACTTCTGAGATAAGAATTCACATTTCTCTTGTAAAACTTATAATAATAATAATGTAGCCTTGAGCTGTTGTATTTTATGATGCTATTCAATAGATTAAAGACTGCATGCATCAAGGAAGCAAGCTAAAGTTCATTTCTCAATATGCTTTTTTATTTTCAGTAAATCTATACCCTTAATTTTTTTTTTTAAATATTCAGTATCTTATTAAAAGCTGTGTTTTTTAAATAAATTAATATTTTAATTTCTAATGTTATAAAAGTCTCTATTTCAAGCAAATGTTGTTCTTTTCTGACTATTCAACACCAAAACAATAAAATGTGTAAATATTTTTTATAAAAAACACTAGAAAGAATAACAAAAAATTAATAAAAAATTATCATTGATCACCAAATCATCATTTTAGAATAATTTCTAAAGGATCATGTGACACTGAAATATATTCATATATTTACTTAATATTAATCAATTAAGTTACATTCTCAAAGCGCATAAAATAGTAAAGTTTTTAACATTTTCAGTAAGTTGACATTTTTAAAGGATACACACTTAAATGGGATAAAGAACGCAGTAATATCAGTAGCTTATTAAGAGCTGTATTATTAAAATATCATTTATAATGATAAAAGTCTCTGTTTCAAACAAATGCTGTTTTTTTTCAGGAATATTCATCACAAAATCCTGAAAAAAAAAAAAAAAAATA
>JAUMHR010000062.1:9328530-9339298 GCA_032361145.1 Enteromius fasciolatus | reverse complement strand
CCATCATGCCTTGTTACCACTGTGCAGGCTGCTGGTGGTGGTGTAATGGTGTGGGGGATGTTTTCTTGGCACACTTTGGCCCCTTAGTGCCAATTGGGTATCGTTTAAATGCCACGGGCTACCTGAGCATTGTTTTGGCCATGTCCATCTCTTTATGACCACCATGTACCCATCCTCTAATGGCTACTTCCAGCAGGATAATGCACCATGTCACAAAGCTCCAATCATTTCACATTGGTTTGTTGAACATGACAATGAGTTCACTGTACAAAAATGGCTCCCACAGTCACCAGATCTCAACCCAATAGAGCATCTTTGGGATGTGGTGGAACGGGAGCTTCGTGCCCTGGATGTGCCTCCCACAAATCTCCATCAACTGTAAGATGCTATCCTATCAATACGGGGCAACATTTCTAAAGAATGCTTTCAGCACCTTGTTAAATCAATGCCACTTAGAATTAAGACCGTTCTGAAGGTGAAAGGGGGTCAAACACCGTATTAGTATGCATTTGTGATACATCGCCAGCTTGACATAGTAATTTCAGCTCAACCAATAGTGTGAGTTTGGGGCAAGGCTAACCTGTTAATCCAACCAATACCAGACAAGTGGCATGTTTGAGGAAACCTGTTTAAAAACAATCATTCTTTTTGCACTTCTCCTCTTGTACAGTATTAACTAAAAATAAAAGGCAACACACATCCACACACTCTGGTACAGTAGAACTTCGGTCACAAACTCCAAACTCCAAACAGGTCGGTCCTCAAAAAAACTCATGATCTAACGTCGCCCCAGCCAGCAAAGAAAGTGAACAAACACATCAATGATTCTCAAGCAACTCTTCCCCTCGCTTTCCCTCTTTGAGGGCTGCAGTAATTGCGTATGCTGTGTGTTGATCATGAGAGAAACTGGTGGCCGAGGACCACCTGACCTACCATGTGACCCACCGCCACGGCTCCATGCATTCCAGCAGTCAGGTGATGCCTTTCGGGGGGACAGCGTTCCTTCATCACACAAACAACTGTGAAATTGCATTTACATCACTATGCGTGTTGTGCATTGCTCTTAATGTCCGTCAATGAGAGAGAGAGAGAGAGAGAGAGAGTCTAACAACTTTCTCCCTCTTGTTTTGTTCCAATAAACTTGCCATCCAACTCCTCCCACACTTCTTGTCTTTCAGTACAGCAGCGTATGTGTGGGCTTCATTATTTTAATGCTGTCTGTAAGGGGAGCTGCTGCAGAGGTGTGATTACAGATAAGAATCCCCATAGGGCAGCATGCAGCCCCCATAGAGCAACTAGGCTTGGTGCAATTACCACTGCGATGTTCCTGGGGGACGTTCGGTGAGCGTGTGTGTGTATATCTGCGTTCTGTCTCATATCAGGGTGCTCTGGTTATGTGTCTGTATGTGTTGTCTGATATCAGAGCGTCCTGTCTTCTGGAGCGGGCAGCTGCTCAGGAGAACAGCATGGCAGCTAAAAGGGCCATTAGTGGGATAGATGTGCTTACATAATACATTATCCATCTGCTCAAAAAGCAGGGCTTAACCAGAACACACCTATACCTCCAAGCACAACACAGTTCACCTTAGAGTACAATATACATTGACAGAGGAACACATGATACCAGAGGAGTTCATACTGTCTGCATTCACTTTATAGATCTAGTCAGAGCATTTGCCATATTTAATCTGACATGAACATTAGGGAGGGAGGAAATCGATAGCTTTGTTTTAAAATCTAGTGTGCTGCCCAACCAGAAAGCATTTTAAAGCATCGTATGCCTAACATAAAGGCAGTAAAGTGAGGTTAAGACATCAGGGCATACAGCTACACTGTAAAAAATGGCTGTGATTTTATCCATAAAAAATTTAAAATGCTAGGGGAAAAACTTTTCTGATCAGTTATGTTTATAAGGGTGGTGTGTTACATGTAATGTTGTTAAATGAGCGTTTATTGCATTTTTCAGTTTAATGATGGTGTTTAGTGTTTGTGTGACACTGAGCTCCTTCTTTATATGTTCATATTTAAAAGCTGCTTGTGAAGGGCTTTGGTTCATCATGTGACTTTCTCATCATCACCTGCATTTTGTGCTTATCAGTGTATTTTAAAGCTATCAAACAGATTTCAGTACTTTAATAGCTTGGTATAACAACATTGTACTAGTTAATTAAATTAAGGTATTTAACTGTAAATATAACTTAAAACCGTAAAACCTAAAACGTTGTTACCGTATTTTTTACGGCCACATTCCGGCAAACAGAACTGCCAGTTTTTTACCGTAAATTTGACAGATTTTTTACAATTTTCATGACTTTACAATGTAAAGTAGACAGCGCCAAGCTAGAAATAGTAACAGATTTAACCATTTTTAAATATTTTCTTATTTTCTAGTTGAATCTTCTAACCAAAATGAACTATTTATTTATTATTACAGTTTTGGTTATACTTACTGTAAAGGGTCAGTTCACCCCAAAATGACAATTAGGCTGTGTTTTAGTCAGGACAGTTTTTAATATAACTCAGATTGGAATCATTTGAAAGAAGAAAATCATATACACTTAGATATACACAGCTTCATTTTCATGTTTGGGTAAACTAACCCTTTAAAGCGTCATGCTGTTAGCTTATCAATAAGCTATACCCGTGTGTTTTTGTGGATCATACATGTTCTTTTCAAGAATTTCCAGTATGAAAAATGGGAGATTTGAAAATTACAAAAAATATTTACATAAGAGAATTGTGAAGGCAGTATGACACATTGAAGCCTCTTTGGTTGCTTGTCAAAGTAATGTGGTCCACTCCGACTGAGCTCTGTATGGAGATTCCTGGATCTTGTTTGTGTTTCGGTTTGTTATTAAGCCAGGCACAAACACACACATTGTTATCTATATAACGTTGTTGGCAGATAAGGATGGTTTCAATGGTTGAGACTGATATCTAGAGATAAGGTTCAGAGAGGTGCAAGTGGTTAATGACATACTATTTATTGCTAACAAATTTATATGGCTACCATAGAATTAATATAATTTTAAGGCTCTGTGGCATGTTTTCTTCACTCACAAAAATTATTCTCGTATCTTCATTATATTACAGTTGAACCACTGATACCTCATGGACTATTGTAACAATGTCCTTACTACCTTTCTGTGTGTGGAAGTTGCGTTGCTATCTTTGGGGGGTCAGAAATCTCTCAGATTTGATCTAAAATATCTTGAATAATGTTTTCTGAAGACAAACAAAGGTCTTAGGGGTGTGGAACGACATGAGCGTGAGATAATTAATGACAGAATTTTCTTTTAACAACTAAAATTACTAAATATAAAGCAGAAATTAAAATCAATTGAAGTAATAAAAAAATAAAAAAAAATAAAAAGCTAATAAAAATGATTAAAGCAAGTGAAATTACTTAAAATTTAAACTAGGATTCAAATTAAAACTGAAAATGTTAATGAAAATTAGTGCTGTGAAATGGTTAATTGTGATTAATCACATCCAAAATAAATGTTTTTGTTTACGTAATATATGTGTATGTACGCTGTATATTTTTTATGTCTATATAAATCCATACAGTCACACACGTATATATTTAAGAAAAATATAGTCATATATAAAATCAATTTATATATGATGTAAATGATGTGAATATAAATATGTACACGTAAATACATTTAATATTTTCAAAATACTATACATGTGAGTATTTCTTTATACAAGATACATACACATTATGTAAACAAAAACTTATTTTGGATGATTAATCATAACTAATCGTAAACGCTGACTGTCAGTTTACAATAAATGCTAAATGCAAAGAAATACTATATTACATTATAAATATAAAGAAAGAAAGGAGTACAGTACACATACTCACACCTTTACAATCATTATCTATCTCATTCAAGTCTGATGACATGCAGCAGGTGAGAATGCATGAACACGTTCCCTAGTGACTGTGTCCATGGTGATCAGGGACGACTGCATGTGTGCTTCACCAAACGACGGTTACTCCCTTCTATACGCACACACTCATCCTTCTACACCTCTCACGGTTGCTCTTTTTTGTTTGTGTATATTTCGTCCACTATTCTCCTGATTGGCTTATAGAAGGCTGAGCTGATGAGAGTTTGAACCGAACGGCTGTGTTCGCCCACGGTCAGACAGCCAAGAGGAGCCCGGGGCAGCCTCCTCCCACGCCAATGCCACTTCAGCCCCAGACACGCCACCCACAAGCACTCTCCAATCCAGCCAGAGCACAGCATGGGACCAATTAAAATGGCATCAATCAGAAAAAGAGAGGGATTGCAAATCTGCTTATAACTCAATTTCAGTCGGTTCCATAACTTCAGATTGATCAGTGAGTGACAGATGAGCCACACAACCTTCAACTTCATCATCCCAGGTAAAGTTTAAAGAGTTTAGAGATAGAGAATTAGTGCAGGTACATGCTGGTACAATCTAGTCATGGTTTGGGGTCTAATATAACTGATTACTTATTTTTGGACATGTATTCCTCTTCATTTGCAAATGTCAGTTTCTGAGTGAAAATAGTCTCTATGCAAATATTTTATTAATTTTTTTCTTGGCCATTCAGAGTTATTACAATTTAATCATTGTGAAATCTAATTTACATTAAACACATTTACGTAGCCTACATACGTAATTAATCGGCACAAATTGCAAAAGCTATAATCTGTTATGAAATCATCTGGACTCAGATTAAGTGAAGAGAAAGCACTGTTTGTGCTTGTGCATGTAACCTTACATAAAGTGTGAGCCGTTTGCTCCAATCCTTTATATTGCTACATAAAAATATATGCATTAAAAAGAAATTATGGTTATAAATAGGTTAAGTGTATTTTCAGTTATTTCTCTTTAGTTCACTCCACAACGGACAGCAAGAAATAGGCTCAGTGCTGCAAATGTACGTGCAGCTACTTTCTTGCCGTGGTAAAAGAGTAGCAAAATAAATACACTTTTAGAGGTGCTTAGAAATTCAGTCATGTGTCATTGTCATGACCAATAACTGCAACACACACAAACAGCACATTATTAATTTAAATAAGCTTTACAGTAAACACTGCAGTACACAGTACATCAAGAATTTTAGGTCAGTACTTTTTTGGGGGAGATTAATATTTTTACATTAAATTGATCTGAAGTGGAAGTAAAGACATTTATAATGTTATACAAAATTTACATTTCATTTACATAAATGAATTTAAAACTTTTTGTTAAACAAAGAATTATATTTGAAAATATATTATTATTAATTAAAGTTTTAATATATGTGTATATTTATTATGTATATATGAACACACATGCATGTATGTATTTATGAATAAATTGTTATTTGTTGATATATTAAAGGAATGGTTTACCCAAAAATTAAAATTACCGACGCTCAGTCAGTTATTTATGATATAATTTTAAAACTAGAAATATTTTTGTTACCAAAACCCCTTCAGAGAACCCCCCGAAGGCGTATAGGTTAGCTTTACATCGCAGTACTTGCAGATATATCTGGTTTATGGAGCGTCGAAATAATGGGCCCTATCCATCCGCAAAAACTCTGACTTGTATTCATCTGAAAAATAAAAAATGCTATACTGTACACCTGGGATGGCTTTGGGGTGAGTAAAATATGGGGTCGTGTTATTTTCATTTTTGGGTGAACTGTTCCTTTAAATCTATTTATATATAAAATATATTATTTGAATATAAACATATACATGTAAATATGTTTAAATTATATACTGTATGTGTGTGTGTCGCTATATATGCACATAATAAATATACACAGTTCACAAACATAGATTACGTAAACAAAAACTTTTATTGTGGATGTGATTAATTGAGGTTAATTATTGCCCAGCACTAATCAATATATAAACAAATATAATAATAATATATATATTTCTCAAAAGTATAAAGCAGCACAACTGTTTTACATATAATAAAATAATTAAAAAAATTAATTAATTCAGTTGTAAGTAAAGAATACCAAACCCAAACTTTTGAACACTTACTTTCAAAGAAAGAAAGAAAGAAAGAAAGAAAGATTCCTTCAGTCATGTAGTTGAGTCACAAGAATGTTGTCAAGCAGTCATGTCTCGGCCAAGCTTAGCAGTTGATATCACAGTTTTATTATGAAGCCATGGTAGCGTAGTGATCTGAGATGTTATCTAACTAGCCATCTGTCACATGACTCTCTATCTCTCTTGCTTTCTAAATTAAAAAACAAGTGCAGATTATTTTTCTGAGGGTCCTTAATCGCATGAAGGGAAATACGTTAAGATCAATCTAAAAGGTAAGATAAAGCTTTAAAAGCCTTAACACCAATATTAAGGGTACAGATGTTATCACACATAATACTTGCATATTATATTGCAAAATGCATATAGTCTACGTAAGCATCGGTGTGTTTTCATAATTTCCGAATTTAAATGCTCAAGATGCGAGGCTAACGAATCGGAATTCTCTTCATGGCGGCAACGTCATTGTTCAGATTTTGACCTTGTCCACTCTTTCACCCTTTTCTCCATCTCTCTTTCTTTCTCTCCTGCTCTCAGACCTCTCACCCACTCTATCCATCTATAAGTGTGAGCGCACAAGCTCGTTTCCATGGGAACTCCTGCAATCTAAACCATCTCAGTGCCTGGGCCGACCCGCTGAACAAACACACGCAACGACCGCAGAACATCCCCTTGCTCAATGTACAGATTTGGATTTTAGGAAAGAGGGAGGAGCAGGGAAGCTGACAAGAGACAGAGAAAACCTGGAGGAAAATGGAATAGACAGAGAAAATTTAGCGCACTGTGGCTTCAAATACAGAAACTCGTTAAGGAAAAGAGAGGGAGAGAAAATATAAAATCTGAAAATAGCCGATACCACCTCTCCTAGCAGCCCTGCATACATTTGCATGATAAGCAGCAAAATGCTGACACTCGCTGAGAGGTGAACACGTGAACCCTGAGAGAAAGTTCATGAGTAGGATGAACAGGAAGTGGATGGGTACGGCCAATCGGAAAGAAGATGGACAGAACTGGGGTTAAAGGGGCTTGTTAGGGACAGCTGTAGCAGTATTTGGACTTTGCTGTGAATGAGTTTTATATATAAAAGTTTTATAGTTTTTTCTATATAGCGTTTGATTCAGAATATATAGAATAATAACATATGAACAGATTACAGAACATAAGGCAGACTATCAGTTTTTTCATTGGTATTAGTTAATATTGGATATATTCATCAATATAAGATATTAATGTGGGTACATTTTCTATTTCTATTTATAAATTTAGATTATCACTGCCATTAATACAAAATGCATTTATTTGAAAAGTTAAAATTTAGTGAAAAAATATTGCACTTTAAAAAAGAGCAAAGCTGAATTTTCAGAATCATTACACCAATCTTCGCGTTCACATAATCCTTCATTTTAATATGCTGATTTATAATCAATGCTGTGCTGCTTAATATTTTTGGGGTCCTGTGATACTTTTTTCAGTATTCTTTGATGAATACAAAAGTTAAAAAATTCTTCAAAAAATTCTGAAATTAATACTTTTATTCAGCAAGAATGTCTTAAATGGATAAAAGTGATAGTAAAGACTTATATTGTTACAAAGTATTTCAATTTAAAAAATGCTGGTTCTTTTAATTCTTTTAATTTATTCACAGAATCAAAGAAAACGATTCCAAAAGAATATTACGCAACACAAAAGTTTCATAAAGCAGCATATTAGAATGATTTTTGAATGATCATGTTACACACAAGCCTGGAGTAATGGACGATAATTTATATTTAAAATATCTTAAAGTACACACACACAACATATATGTATTTATTGATTTGTTTATTTATTTTTCATGTAAACATCACATGCTGCCATTGTTTTGAGAGTGTATGTGTGTCTGTCTGTTAATCCATGGCTCAGTCCCACCTGCTATTTTGAGACAGTAATCCAGGACAACTGACATGCTGCACCCAACAAACAACGTTGTCACTCTGTAGACACACACACACACACACTTCCTGCTTATTCCTTTTTTCAACCTGTGTTGGTTATCCTTTAATATGGTTAAATGTATTGAATAGTGGGATGAGTCAGATGCCTGAGGAAGGAGGAATACATTTGGCTGATGAGAGGATCACTATAAATAGAGGAGGGTAAAGATAGAAGCACAGCGTCTGTCACCTCTCATCAGAACGGTGAGCTGATAACGGCAAAAGGGACAAACTTACTCAAAGCAGGTGGGAGCCAGGATACTTTATTGCTCCTATTTGTTTTTTTCAGTATCTCAGGATTTATGTGTATATAAACACACTCAGGCATTGGAACAGACAGAAATATATTTCATTTATCCAAATGAAACATCTGTGACCAGCACAGATCGGTTAAGAAGCCTCTCAGTCTTTCAACAGCTCTGAATTGGGCTTAACTCACAAAAGAGCCTATAGTGGGACGTTGGGTCAGGAAGGTAGGAACATGGGTAATTTTACAGAAAGCAAGGACACTGCAGTGCTTGAACTATTCTGGTCTGCGTAGCTTGAGGTGCCACTGAAAATAACTCAACTGCCCTTCATATCTAAAAAGAGACTCTTGTCTGTGTATGTAAGACTCATTGATTGGATCTGTTTGTGGAAACATGACAACACTCTTCCACCTCTAGGTACCAAGAACTGCTCTCACCTGCTATTGGTGGTATCACATGCTATTGGTGGTACAAACTGCATGTATTCAAACAGCACTGCATTTTGCAAAAACGGCCAAAAAAATATTTTATTAATTGTTAATATTAAGTTAAATCGTGCTTCATTGTGAATAATGTCTGCTAAAAGGAAAAAAAAAAAAAAGGTTCAGTGTTAAGTAAATGTTTTTAAATTGTTGCTTTGTAATTGATTTGTTTTTTCTTTAAAAAGCAAGACATAACAGTAAAAAGCACATTTTGGCTATGCTATGGTAAAAAAAATAAAATACATAGGGGGAAAAAAAAAATCTATGTGCTGTATTTGGCCTTCTGCTTAGTGTTCAATTTTGTTTGGCATCAGCCAAGAATTTTAATTTAGATGCAATCCCACTGATTACATTAACTATCCACACCAGAACTATAATAGCACAGAGAAACATTATTGTCAGAATCATTTTCAAATTTTTTCTTTTTTTTTTTTCAACTGATCAATTCTGCTTTAAAGAGCTAAGGTATTAAAAGTGGCAGACAGTTTATCATGCATTGGTATGAACTAGGGCTGCAACTAACAATTATTTTGATAATCGATTAGTTATATCTGTAGAAAGCTTGATATGTCTACTATTACACTAAGACAGTCTAATCGAAAACAAATATTCTGTGATCAAGTAATTCATAAGAAACCAGCGTGATGTCCAGTCTTTCACGTCTCCTTCATTATCTCTTAATGTGACCACGCCCCCGCACTGCGAGCACAATAGAAATGATAATCATCCATACGACGCGCGCTGCATGTAAACACCCACATCAGCACAAACAAAGCAGTGAGAGTTTACTTTAATTACTTCAAGAAGACGCGCTCAGAGGAATACACTTCGGATTACACCAGACAAGAAGAATGCAGACTCGAGCGAGTCACGGAGTGATCGTCATAATGAGTGAGTAATGCTTATTTCTTGTATTAGTTTGCTTGTTATTGTTGCATAAACGTGAACAAATTTGATTGTTTTGGTTTTGGTCAAACTATATATCCTGAATGAAATGTTTGAAATCTAGTTAAATAATTTGAATACGACATCTACATTTCTTTGGACGTGATGCTGTTTCCACACTGCAAACAATGCTTTCTAAGACAAGATTTTCTAGACAAAAAACAACAAAATTAAGCTAAAACTAAGTGAGTTTTTACTTGAAACAAGCAAAATAATCTGACAATGGGGCAAGTATTTTCTTGTTCAGAAAATTATTCTTGTTTTCAATACATATACTGATTTTAGCATGCTCACAGATGTTTTGTTGTTTGTTTTTTAGTGATTAGACACCTGTAGCACTGAGTCCTGTCATCTCAAACTGAGCATCTTCACACTGATGACCTCTAGGAGCGCTGATGTTTGCCTACACTGATATTCTCTAGTAAAACAAGCTTTTATTTTTCTTGAAAAGAAGCAGCAAACACTTAAATATGAGGTATTATGTATAGGTTTCACTTGTTAAACAGAATCTATTTTCAGGATTGACATTGTTAACATCTCTGTAGTTAGATTAGTGTGCTCAATAATGTGTCTTTGACCTTCATTATGTATATTTAATTATACTGTGCTTTAAATAAAATACAAATCATTTCAAAAAGCATTTTTTTCTCACATCTCCCCACATTTATTGTTACCTGCCTTACCTGTCACAGTCATTAATGGGCCATTAGGGGAGGTGTCTTTGTCTCTTCAGGTGAGAATCACTGAATATTAATGACCATTCTTACTCCCTCGCATACAAAACACGTCTTTTAAAATTTAAAACACTATATTGTTTTCTCTGAAAAAGTTAGTGGGATGATTTTCACATCATTGTGAAATAAATATTCTAGCCTAATACACTGGTTACTCACAGTACTGTGCATTACTATTAAGTATTAATTAAATGGCCTTATTTCAGCTAGTTTTATTTTTTTACAAAACTTACTAACCACGCATAATATTTTTTTCCTAAAAAATGCAAACATGTACATTTATTTTGGTCACATATTATTGTAGAACAGTTTGTGCTGATTACAAGAAAAATACAGGTTGGTCAATAATATGTT
>JAUMHR010000062.1:9274331-9297999 GCA_032361145.1 Enteromius fasciolatus | reverse complement strand
GACGTCTATTTGACATCTAAAAGGAGACATCCTATAGACGTATTGCAGATGAGCAAACAACCTAAATAATACGTCTTACAGATGTAAATGCAGACATCAAATAGATGTCTCCTAGATGTACGTGTGCTATCTGGGAACTGCCTTGGTTAACAACATCCTTAAAAATATCTTCAGGGGGATGAATAAATAAGCACAATTTTTTATTCTTTTTTTTTTTTTGCTTAACTATTGCTTTTGAAATATAATTAGGTATAGTCCACCAAAAAATGTAAAAGATTGCCACCTTCACATTGCAGAACACTAAAGGAGATTCGAAAATATCTTCCCCATTCACTTTCACTGTACGGACAAAAACAGTACTTAATTCTAAACATTCTTCAAAATATCCAACCTGATCTCACGGCAATTCGTACATATTTTACGAGGTGGCTAATTCGTACAAATTTTTATGACCTCACTCGTATGAATTCAAACGATTTATTCTAAATCGTACGGATTGTACGAGATGGCAATTCGTATGAATTTGTACAAATTACCTAAACATAACCCCGCCCATAAACCTATCCATCACGTGGTTTTAGACAAATCGTACGAAATCATACGAGTGAGGTCGTACGAATTAGTACGAATTGGCACAAATTTGGCACTTGGTACGAATTGCTCGTGAGACTGTGTTGCAATAAGTCTGGTTTGGAACATGATAATGTAGTGTGACCCACGACAGAAGTTTTAATTTTATGATTCCATATTACTTAGTCCAGCGAAAATGAAAAAAAAAAAAAAACATTCTATGGAACATCAAATAAACGTCTTAACTCTTTTGTCCATATGTTTGAAGTTAACCAAACTGTTTTCCTTCCACATCCTTCAAAATGTTGCTATAGG
This sequence comes from Enteromius fasciolatus, assembly GCA_032361145.1. NCBI lineage: Eukaryota > Metazoa > Chordata > Actinopteri > Cypriniformes > Cyprinidae > Enteromius > Enteromius fasciolatus. The sequence goes on along the minus strand of JAUMHR010000062.1, from coordinate 9,297,114 downwards.
TATCCATTCTGAATGTGTTATGGGGCACCTCAAAATCCTGTTCAGTGTGAGGGACCATAAATTGGGCCCCTCTTAAGGCCAATTCCCACCGCACAGAGAAACGCCAACAGACTCAAGTTGGCTGTTGACTTTAGAATCTAAAGTAAAAAAATAAGAGTCATGTTCACACTGCACCAACAGACACTAACCAACTTGTCAATGACTGTTGACTCTTATTAATGTATTTATGTCATTATTTACATGAAAACACAGTGAACAGACTAGTCTGTTGGTGTTTGTCTGTGCGGTGTGAATTGACCTTTAGCCTCCCGCTCCTATGCACCTCTATAATGACAGAATGACTATTGCTATATGATTACATTTTAAAGGTATAGTCTACCAAAAATGGAAGCATTTGTCATTAATTAACCAATATAATAAACATTACATTGTGCATATTTTGCAGAATATAATAAACTATATTTAACAATATATAAACACTAGGCTGTTTTAAACAATAAGTCAGTATCATACAGTATTATTTTGGACCCCGTTTACTTTCATTGTGTGGACCAAATCATTACTACCTCATTCTAAACATTCATATCTTATTTTTTTTGTTTTGCTGAAGAAATAAATCATACATGTATGGAAAGAAGTGATGGTGAGACCCATAACATAAGTTTACTTTTTGAGTGAGCTATCATTTAGAAGAAACCCGAAATCATTGCACAATAATTCACTCATTAAAGAGTTAAGCTAGACCTTTAAGAGCAGGCAAACTTTCTCTCCATCATCTCCTCACTTCTCCATCATCAAGGTCAGAGGCTGGAGCCCCAGACAGCAGCCAAGCTCGGCTCACTGTCTCTGACGCATGGTTTAGAATGACACAGCAAAGCTAGCGTGGAGCAGCTCCTCTGAATAAAGAATGGTTTTCAAAAAGGACTTAAACTGACTCCCTCTGTCCTGATGCGAGCTGAAGCCACTCTCTGAACATCGGCCATCTCTGCTGCTGTGGCTGGCCTCAGGAGGTCTCAGACTTGCACAACTGCTGCTCAGACACCTCCTCCCCTTCACTGGAAAATGATCCCAGCCATGTATAATCAATCAGGTCCTTTTACTGAAAACTCAACCCTTTACGTCTGCGTGCACGCGTGTGAGATTGAGCATGTGTGTCGTTAGGCTATTGAGATGGGTGTGGACTTCTTTTTTTTTTACAAAAAACAAAGTAAAATACGTAACACAATATCCCGCAATGCAAACATGAAACATGCCATGCAAATGTAAAGGTTCTTGGGGGAAATATCTGACCACTGTTTCTGAATATTATGCTTAATAATATTTCTGTTTTAAAAATGTATGTAGGTTAACTTGAGCATATTTGAGCTAAGATGGTTGAATGTGACAATAACACCATGTATAAACACATGTGAGATGATATATGGCTACTCTTTGAATATGTATTCCTCATAGGTATGAGGAAGCTTTAATTCTAACACTATTCTGTAAAATCTATAATGTAACATCAAACATTTTTATACAACTTAGAGGACAATTCTTTGCTGACGCTAAATAGTTTTAAAGCAAAAAACAATATATAGTGTAAAGAATGTTAATTCCATTTAATGTTACAGTAATCGTTTTATAACTGCCATATGTAATTTAATAAAATATAATTAACATCAGTGTGCAGCATATTCAGTTTAAAGGCCTAAGATGTTTTGCTTTCATATGCAAAATAACACCAAAATATTTTCATGACTCGGTGAGAGCTGGCGTATACTGTATGTTAGCTCACCATAAAACGAATTTATTAAATATCTATGTCCCTCTGGAACCAAATGCTAGGATTACAATGTCCATATGAAAAAGTACGCTGGAGTCACGTTACATTCCAAAATAACTCGTCAGATACACGACACCAGAGACTTCTCGTCACAAACATCAATCCAGCAAACCTCTGGTGCCCGCCATCCATCTCTAATAAATTTCATTTATTTCTACATAATTCTCAAATTTAACATAATTTAGATTTGCGTTTTGCAAACTGTTTTGTATTAGCCTGACGTGCACTCACGTGTCGCCTATATGCATTTCCATGCAAACAAGCGAATGTGAAATGAAACTACAGTAATCAAAAGGACATTTTCAGGAAGTATTTTCCCCCACAAAACTTTTTGTTGAAAATTACAAAAACTTTTCACTGCGTGGCTATTAGTTTCCCCATTTATTTTGCGATTATAATACAGCAGTGTCTGTTTTTGGAGTGTGTTGCGCGCACTCCTTCCCCCGAGGTGCATGACATCCAAGTGCCACTCTATCTCCAAGAGGCAGGGTCAGTTTCTGCGACACAGCTTCTCTCCACACTTGCCCGTATGACTCCCCAGGAGGATGCGCTGGGCGTCCTTACACACTAGGCACTCTGTAAGAGATATGATAACCAGAGGGCGGGCTGATAGCAAAGGACAGTCAAGGAAAGAATCTATTGCGCGCGACGGGAGCGCGTAAGAATGATTAGCGCGTCATGATATTGCAGCTAAGTGATTGAGCAATGCAGGACACTGACTCAAACTGTTAACTTGTTTGTTCTCCATTTGGACTCATTTCTAAACCATCTTTTTATGGAAAATGTACATCAAAAACTGAAACTGTTCAGTTGGGGGAGCCTCGTTGTTTGAGTTTCCAAAGGAGATATTGCATTAAAAAAGCAACGTTTAGATACGCGCGGGACACCAGGTGTCCTGTTTCCTTGAACTATGTCTATGCCACCAACTTTTGGATTTACCCAAGAGCAGGTTGCCTGCGTCTGCGAGGTTCTTCAGCAAGGTGGGAGTATCGAACGTCTCGGACGCTTTCTGTGGTCCTTACCTGCCTGTGAGCACCTCCACAAAAACGAGAGCGTATTGAAAGCGAAAGCCGTGGTAGCTTTCCACCGGGGCAACTTCAGGGAGCTCTACAAAGTATTAGAGAGCCACCAGTTTTCTCCGCACAACCACCCTAAACTACAACAGCTCTGGCTGAAAGCTCACTATATCGAAGCGGAAAAATTACGCGGTCGTCCTCTTGGCGCAGTGGGAAAATACCGCGTGCGCAGAAAGTTTCCGCTGCCTCGCACCATTTGGGATGGAGAGGAGACCAGCTACTGTTTTAAGGAGAAGAGCCGGTGTGTGCTTAAAGAGTGGTACACACACAACCCGTACCCTTCTCCGAGAGAGAAGAGAGAACTGGCCGAGGCCACGGGCCTCACCACGACGCAGGTCAGCAACTGGTTCAAGAACAGGAGGCAGAGGGACCGTGCGGCAGAAGCAAAGGAAAGGTAGGAAGAACGCTATTACTCCCGAAACGCACTGGAGCTACTAAAAATAGCATAACTGATAAAATTGTAATTATTTGCATTCGTTAGTGTACTAGTGGGAAGAATAAAGACACAAATAATTATAGTCTTGATTATTATAGAAGAATCTAAATGCTAAAGATTTAAAAAACAATTGCGCATTACGAAAATATATCCGCAGCTGCATATTTAATAAATGTGTCTAATTTATTGACATCAGTGGCATGGCAATTGATGCAGGACGTTTTTCACCTGCCTTTTTCTTTAATAAGTGACGCTAAGTCACCGAAATAACTACAAGTAAAACTAAAAACAAAATATTAGGCTGTTAATTGTAATAAAATATGGATACATGTGTGTTGTTATTTCAGATATAAAACACTGGGGATTTGTGTAAATGTTTAATTTTTAAAAAATCTTTAAAAAAAATTGTAATCTCACTTGAAGCTGAAAAGGGTTTCTACCCAAGATATGATTAACGCATGATTTTTCTAACTGTATAAAATGAAGTTCATAAATATAAAAAAACATTTATTAAAATATAGGCCTGTTTTTTACTCGAACATTAAAAATGCCTAAAATGCCCCCCTAATGGAGAAAAATAAAAGTATCATATTTTATTTGCCTCGTTTTGCCATGCGCTTTCCAGGTGTTTGTATGTCCATCAGTAAGCTGTGGTTGTTGTTTTTGCTGGCCCGCTAATGAATTTGAATGATGTTCCCCAACAGGGAAAACGATGGTGCAAATCCAAACGGCCACAACGCACTGACCTCTCACGTGAGCGAAAACAAATCTCTATGTGAAAGTTCAGAGGACGACAAGTCTCCCGCGGCGACCCCGGATCACAGCTCCATGAGTCCAGCCATGCTTATGCCCCCCAGCTCAGGTCTGCCTCCCCTGCACAGCTTCGCGCCTCCGCCCGGCCCCAGCGCCTCCATCATCCCCATCAGCGGCTCAGACGTTCAGAGTCTCCACCACTTCTCCATGCACGACGGCCTTCTCAACCCCATGACGGCCAGCCTGGTGGAACTTGGATCATAAGAAACAAAACTCATCATCTTTGACTTTGCCCCCAGTTACTAGCTTCGTTATCATAGGCTATACCAAAACATTTTATTAGTCAAGCTTAGAGGACATTAGACAAAAAAGTCCAAGAACTAACCTACCAGATGGAGGACCTGCGTAAAAACCGTTTCCATAAAAATCCTGTAACAAATCAATGTAATCAAGGGATAGTTTTTGATATGTCTAGCTATAAAATGAATTAATAAAATATATATATTTAATAAGGTCAGATTGTGTGGTCTCTTTGAACATTTAGCCTACAGGTCACCGCATATGTCAATTTTAATAGTTTCATTTACAGCGGGCAGAATATTGTTATTGCAATAATTTCCAATATAAGTAGGTTGTATTAGAAAAACTGCATATAGCATTTAAAAAATGTATTTACCCGGCACTTCGATTATTTAGATTTTTTTTTTGTCTTGTTTTGATACATAAACCCTTTTTGTTTCTTATTCATATTAAAGGTATGAATGTCCATGTTCAGATTATAACTTTATTATTTGCGAAAGTGCAATATGCTAAAAAAAACAGCACACCAAAAACCTTTTCATATTTGTTTATAACAACTTTTTTTTCTTCTTTTTTGCAAAAATATTAATTCTTCATAATTTTATTAGCTCTTCAAATATTTTTCATCGGTAATTAGCCTACACTCAGAGCGATGAAAAAGGTGCAATTAGTAACATGGCAAGTTGTCATTTTAGCACAACTTTGATTTTACTTAAAACGAAAGGAGCTATGAAACTAATAGTAATTCTTTATATAACTAAATTTTCATTTTTTTAGATAACATTTTGCGACTTGCGTTTTTTAACTTGTATTTTGTTCCTTAAAAAAGCGAAATTATGAACACATACTGCCCCCTATTGGTAATAGTATGTAATTACAAACAGTGGCCTATACCTACTCGTTTTCCCCGGTAAAGCTAAAGATCACTACTGGGCTCATTTCCAGAGATATTACGTATTGGAAGAAAAACAGTGCACATAATCTTTTAAATTACAATTTGCATCTAGATGGATGTTATATTAAAGCAGCGAAGTGTCCCTGGGACAACATTTTAAAGCATAAATGTCTTGACCATATCTCTAAACCTACACCTACCCTTACCCATGAGTAATGCCTAAAATCTGATTTAATTATAGATGACTGACACTGATGTGCAAGCGCCAAAAACTGATTGTAAGCCTGAACTTCACAAAAACTGTTTCTTCAAATCTGATTGGTCACACAATGCTGCACTTGGTAATATCAGGTTAGAGTACTTGCAAACTGCAACTTGTCTTTTGAAAATCTTATTTTTCATGTTACAAAAGCAGCATTCTTCATGGCCGAGCTATGGAACATGCTGTTTCTGATGCAGAAAAGCTAATTAATGCATTCATGACCTCTAGACTGGATTATTGTAATGCACAGGTTGTCCTGCATCTTCAGTAAACAAGCTACAGGTAATGCAGCCTCTACCGGTTCAATAAAATATGATTATATTACCCCATTTTTACAATCTCTGCACAAAATATTACTACTTACTTTTAATGTCCTTAATGGTCTAGCTACTGCTTAAGTAAGGTAGCATAACTCTGAACTCTTGGTAGTACCGAGGAGAGCAAAGCCCACTTAAGAAGGTAGAGCTTTTTCAGATTTGGCTCACAAACTGCGGAATGGCCTTCCTGATAACGTTTGGGGTTCAGATTCACTCTGTCTGTTCAAATCTAGATTAAAGACACATCTCTTTAACCAATCATTTAAATAATGCAACTCATAATCGTTCACTTCAGTTATCAAATGCACATTATCATTTTTGCAAGAAAAATCATTTAGTTATCATTTAGTTACGTAAAATGTATCTCTATTTGCTTTGTTTCTGTCATGGGACTGGCAATAATGAGGTAATTACAAACTTCAATCTGGATTCAACCCTTATAAATATCTTAGATGACCAAACACCTGAGAAAAGATGATGCAAACCCCTCCTGAGGACCTCACATGATGACAACAATTAAACAAAATACAAAACTAATTTGCCGTAAGTGTGAACAGTAATCATTGTTGTAAATAGTCTTCACGGTCTGTTTGATTACATGTCACATTTCACTGTACATTTCTGGCAGAAGACATCAACTTGACATAGTCACCAATGATATGAACTTTAAAATAAAAACTTTCATTTTCTGTAAAGCTGCTTTACAACAATTTGTATCATGAAAAGTGCTATACAAATTAACTTGAATTGATTTATAATTTTTGTGATATTATATGAAGGAACACGCTTCCCCTAAACCATCAGGTAAAATCAATGAAACTTTTGCCAGTGAGTCATTTCTGATTTTAATAGCATTAATTACTACAAGTAATTGAGTATAGTATATTTGGTTTTAGAAATATTAATGTTCAATTTCAATTTGTGTGTAATCATGGCATTATTAACATGTAACATGTGGTTGGTATATGCTACAGGCCTGTTGGAGGTGATTTTAAATGAAAGAATATTCACATTATTCAAATATTGTAAAGCAAAAATTCCTCATCTTTCTACTGGAATTTGTTACTATTGTCAGAAAGTGCCTAGGCCTAGAGTTAAGGAGGCAGAGATCAAAAGCCAACAAATCAATATTTCAATACATATTTTATGTTAATTTTAAATTAAATAATTTCTTTAATCAACATCTTAAAACCTCATGAGAATAAAGCATGAGATAATATCCTACAAGGCCCACATCTTCCATTACAAAACATTCAATTCAATTTCTTTCTTTCAAGGCTGCTAGACTTCATAATTTCACTCATTGCAACCCACTAAAACTGTAAATGCTTGCTTAGTTACAGTCACTGACATGATTAAAGACTTTTAAACATTATTTAAAGCGTATATAGTCGATAACAAGCATTAGGTTTAGGAAAGTCCACCGCGGAGATTGTTTTATCCAATAGTCACCGCATGATGGCGACATAACCACACGAATGTAAAATTTTCCTAAAAAAAAAAAAAGTTCATGACATTTGTCGCACTTCCTAAAGCTTTACGTTTCAGTCAACCAGTCGCTTTCAGATTCAAACCTGAATAAACCTGTTTTATGTGACCATTTTTTTTCAGCTTTGTAAGCATCATGGGCCATATGGTCGTAGCATGTGTGCACTACAAGTTTGTTTGTTTTTTTAGTTTATTTGTTTACAGGGGCAATGCACATTAATCAACATAACTGTTAAAATGTACCAGAATTAGCCAAACAAGGCTATTTTTCATCTGCAGAATGTTAAAAGGTCACCCCAAAAATAGAGACAAAGCATCATAACACAAATACATATCATATATAGATATAAGCACAACTAAAATAAAAAAACAAAACAAAGAGGGCGAAGTTGTCACCATTTTTTAACATGAAACTGAAAAGAGCCAAAAGTATGTAATGTTCTAATTGTTGGTGGGATGGAGTTCTCATTCTAGCAGCTTTCTGAATTATGTCTTTTGAGAGGAACAATACAGTCCCCTCTTTCCCCACCCATTGTGATTCGGTGAGCAGTTGTTCTAATATTAACACACAACTGTTTTAGTGGTGAAGTCGGGTTATGTGATATGTATAGTCTTAAACAGTACACAAACATGTACATATTTGATCAAGTTATCCCAGTTTAGCAGATCGTATTTCTTTAATATGAACAATGATGAAACTGAACTGATTTCTTATCAAGAATTTTTGGTGATTGTTTATACAAAGATTCAAGTGGTTTAAGAGTAGTAATACTAGCATGCGACCAAGTGGTTAAACAATAAGCATTATAAAAAACAATCATAAAATGAACATAAATCAGAGCGGCCTCAGATGACATATAGTCACGTATAAATCAAAAATTAGCTTGACTGAATCTGACCCAAATTAAATGAACGTGTGGAATCAGACTTGTAATTTTTCCCCTGATACAAATATATTTGGTACTACACTTCAACTATTATTTTTAGAAAAACACATGCACGCTGTTTCAGAGATGTAACATGAACCAGGGATTTAGTGAGTTTATTTGCAACTTGTGACACACTACTACTGTGTATAAAATGCATGCATTTGAATATTACTGTTAGGACAGACGGATGGAAGGTTATTGATATACAACGTGAAAAGTAAAGGACCCAAAATAGATCCTTGTGGAACACCAGTAGATATACCTAAAGTTGCAGATTTGTAATTCTGTATACTACTGTGTGCAACCTGACAGGTATGATTCTATCCATTTTAAAGTTTGTGGGGAGAAATTTAGACATGAGAATTTTATGATTTACAATGTCAAAAGGGGTTAAGAAACGCAGCCCCGACGACCCCACCATTATCTAATAGACTGACTTTTTCAGTGAAGTAGCAATTTGCCATCTCAGTTGAATAGTTTGCTCTGAAGCCAAACTGCAATGAACGCAAAGCAAAAGAACTATTATTTAAATAATTAGTGATTTGTGTAGCCATCAATTTCTCTGCAATCTTTAAAACTATAGGTAATATACTAATAGGCCTGTAATTACTTGTAGGGTGAAGATCACTTTTGAATGCAGGCCCAATAACAGATGATTTCCAAGGGCTAGGGAACATCCCCTGAGAAACTGACAGATTGATCTTTTAAGCATGTTTAGGGCATGAGCCAGCAAACATTTAGGCCTACTACTATTTAAGAATATAAAAACATTACTAGAAGCGATTTAAAGGTAAATGCAATGCCGTCACAAAGTAGTGACGTGAAATGTTTTATAGGAATCAGAATGCACTTTCGCAGTAACGTACACCGAGGCCGTAATCCCATAAACGGCTTGTAACAGGCATTCACTCTCATGTGCGCGAATTATAAAAATATAGTTTGTTTTTTAACCTCAATTTCTTAAGGTTCTTCAGTCACGCGCAAAAATTCAGTTACAGCGCCACAACACAGTTAGCCAACCGACAGGCCTTTAAGATCTTAAACAACACAGCAATTTCTGTGATTAGCTCCACTAATTGTGATATGTAAATCTATAATAAGCGATAATGGACTACTTATGTTTTGTATAGACTTACCGTCAGATATTGACCTAAACGGAAGTCGCTCAATCGGTGTGCTGTTTCATCCTCAGGCGAAAGAAACTTTTGTTGCAAAGCTTGTTACTTGAGTGGTTGCTTGTTTAAAAAACGCTATTGAAACGCGTTTATTTACACAGATTGGTTATTTGTATTCGAATTGGCACTATTTATCCAGGTTGGTTAATTTATGGAATGACTATCGACTGTTTATCAAAGTAAGTAGGAAATGTGAAGCAGACAAGCTACAGGTAACGCTGCAACAGTCACATCTAGTCACGCTGCATTTACTATTTACTATTAACATGTTAAGTTTAAACGTGGTGTAGCCTTGCAAGTGCACTAAACTGAAGTTCTTTTGTGATGAAGAGGCGCGTCGCGTTTAGATTATTTTATAGCGCAGCTCAATGCAGCACAATGAATCCAGGTCAAGGGGAACTGCCGCGTGAATAAACACGAATAAAAAGTTGTGCTCAGTTAAGCGATCAAATCAAAGGGGAGAAGAGGGAACAGAAATCCTCTCAGTAAACGACACACTCTTTCTCTAATATGGAATGCTATTAGGACACCACAAACAAGCCATCCTCTTGTTATTTAGCCTTATGGTGGTAGTGAAACTGATTGATGGCATTATTAGACAGATAAACGACGTTTTAAAACTGAGGTGATTACAGTGAGCTGTTAGTCGGCACCAGTTTAACTACACGTATCGGCGAGTAGCCTACGTTTTTGATTACCTGGTTAACATAAACCACTGGTGATTATGAAATAAAATATATTAAAATAAAACATTATTTTATTTCGTATATCAGACTTGGTTGATGTGTCCATAAGGACGTTCAGTTTTGCGTTTAATAGTAATGTTTCTTCTGAGTTCATTAACAATTAAGACCAGTAATTTAAAGCATTTTTTCCTTTCTTTAAAAAATAGTTTATTAGTTAAAAAAGTATTTGTAATGTATTACTTTTATTGATCAGTATTTATCTTGCCTACACAGTACATTGGCCAATTATTAAAAAGGTAAATATTCCTACTGTTTTACGAATATTTTCTATTTTTCTTTGCCATGCCAAGCATAAAACATTTCCATCAATTATAGATATTATGGGAAAGAAAATACAAAGGCTAAAAATGTGCACTGGCAGCACGAAAGCTGTAATACTCTCCCTTTATTAAAATGTATAGGCTAGCCTGGATATAATTGATTTTACTAGTTAGCACCAATAAACAATCCCACTACTCCAATAATAATAGTTCAAATTAATATTATAAAATATAATAAATCAAATAAAATAACGAAAGCAATAACAACACCTCTTCGCCTCTCTTTTATCGTGGACTCAATGCTCGGACTATTTAAACGATTAAGACACTCCTAAAATAAAAATTAAAACTAAAGTTATATACAGAATAAGATTTTTTTTTTTTGACAAATGCCACAATTTAAATAAACAAAAAATACTCTGATAGTCATTATATTAAATTATATTTATTTGCATAAAAGTGACCCAATAACACTGTGTTTTCAGCGCCATTAACCCATTTACAGTATAAAAACGAGCAGAATGAATAGACACTTAAAATCTCCAATCACTTAACAGACAATTACGCTTTATGGACACAACATAAAGAAATTTTCAGGAAAGAGAGTGGCGTAATTGCGATATCTTACAAGCATTTCTAGACAAGCCTAGACCTAAGGAAAACTTTGAATCAGACATGGACAATTCAATATAAATCTCGAGATAAAATTAGTATGAACATCTGTTGTCGAGTAAAAGACGAGGGGGATAAAGGTGCTTTTGACTTCAACGATTGTCTGATAAACACAAAATAACAAAATTGTCTCTCCGGTTCACTCATTTCATTGAGCATCGAGGTCTACTTTCTCAGACTCCGCTTCATAAATGCCTTTTTAAAATGCAAAATATTCACAAATGAACATGCAAAATGGTCGTGTAGGCCTTGGAAATGAAAGGAAAGGGCGTAAGTCCGTTGAAGCGCTGGAAAAACAGCATGCTTTTCTCCTTTTGTCGAACACAAGGTGGCAAAATGGCCGGCCCCCGTGTTGCCCACAATTTCTCACAAGTTCACTTTTTTTCTGGGAAAAAATGTTCCATATTTGTCTGGTGCATCATACATCGAAATCAGAGTCACTGTCAGTAACTGAGAGAATGGTCCCGCCGTCTCCTCGTTCATTCATACTGGAGACGCTGGTAGTGGGGCTGGCGGCCGCGCACGGGGACTCGGCCGAGCTGTGCGGCGTGCACCCGGACTCTGACATAGAGCGCAGGCCGCTCTGACCCAGCCCGTGATGTTGAAGCCTAAAAACAGATGGATATAGAAATAAGATTATTTATGCAATGTATTCAGCTGTAGCCTACATATATCACAGACTGTATTGTTTGAATTCGACGGGTTACAGTGTCTCTAATAATAACAAAACTGATTTTAAATGAGAGATCACCCTAAAAAAAGAGTAAAAGGCAATTTAGTTACAAAAGTCGATTTTAAAATAAGGATGTTTATATTTATGCACAAGCTTATGTTTTACATAAACACCAATTCAAAATATAGACTACATTTATTTCTAATTATAAATATTAAGCTATAGCCATATTTATTTACATTGTGTATATATTTGATTAGATTAGGCTATATCAGAAATCTGTTTGGAAAATTTAGCCTATTTAGCAATTAAAGAAAACTATATGGCAATCCACTGCCAAATATACATTTTCAAAATACATAAATGTTATTATATATACATACACACAGATATATGGGGTTATTTTTAATTACAAAGAAGGTGAAAATTGCGTTAACTGTTTCTTGGAAAAAGTAAAAGCAATTTATAACTAAAGAGCAAAATGATTTTGCTGTCATGATTATTTTCCTGTTTGCTTAATTAACTAAAAACTCTACATTTAGTTATTATTGTACATCCAAAACGCAAGATAAAATAGCATGTGGTCTAAAGCTTTAATTATTCAAGAAACTGACAGCAATTTTAATGCTGCAAACGCAAAAGCAATAGCAAAATGCCTTTGTTGTTTTTAAAATAATTAAATATTGTTCCACATCGTGCAGATTGTGTGTCAGCATTTGCTGACTATTATAGTTAACAAATTGACTATATCTATGCAAGTGTTTTATTTATTTATTTTTTTATTTCCTCTCCGAATTCAATTCAACCAAACAAACTGACCTGTTTTTGGCAGCTGCCGCTCTGTCCCTTTGCCTTCGATTTTTAAACCAATTGCCCACTTGAGTGGGAGTCAGTCCAGTGGCTTGTGCCAGTTCTCTTTTCTTGCTCGGATTGGGGTAAGGATCCTGTAGGTACCACTCCCTCAACAAGCCGCGAGTCCGCTCTTTGAAACAGTGCGTCTTCTGTTCGCCATCCCAGATGGTCCGTGGCAAAGGGAACTTCTTGCGGACCCGGTATTTATCAACGGGTCCGAGGGGACGACCGCGCAGCTTCTCTGCCTCTTGGTAGTGCGCTTCGAGCCACATCGCTTGCAGCTTTCCATGAGAGTCTTTGGTGAACTTGTGGTTTTCCAGGATGTGGTACAATTCACGGAAGCTTCCAGTGTGATACGCGACCACCGCTCGGGCTCGCTGGATGGACTCGTGCTTGTTGATGGCATCGCAGGCTCCCGGTGCCACGGGCAAGGACCAAAGGAAACGTCCGAGTCTCTCGATGTCCCCGGTTTCCTCCAGCGTCTCGCACACGCTGGCCACCTGTTCCGCCGAGAAGTTAAGGGTGGGCAGCTGAAACATCGGTAAGTCCTCCGGGGATCTAGCTCTGGGAATACTGCCCGCCAGAAGCAGAGGGCGATCCGCGAAATTGGGCAGGAAAAGATGTGAGGGATAAAGCTCTAAAGGAGACCTGAAAACCATGGAGTCGCCGGACAGAGACAAACAGACGGGAAAAGACGGCAAAACGGACGTCGTGTTTGCGCCGCTATAGCTGCTGTGCCACCGAACGCGTAATATCTACCCTTAATCAACTTCGAGTGCAACGGTGAAACATTTTGTTTCGCTTTTCTATTGGTCTTCCTGGTGTCGTGCCGTGGTTGTCATGGCAGCCCTGCCAATCACTGTCAAGCTTGCCCTTCATTAGCCAGTGCGCGCTGCCCTTCTCCACATTTGCTTCGAGCGCGGGGTTTTATCGTCGCTCCAATCAGAACTGGCCACTCACTGCGGGATGTTTTCGAGCAGGCGAATGGTGCGCCAGTTCACTCGACGGTAGGAGGATTAATGGGTGGAATATTGCTATATTACTGCAAGTATGCTTCCGCGCGTGGGTGTGAAAGTTTGCGAGCTAGCCAACGGATAAATAACACGCCGTTTTTACCAAATATTTATATAACGTAGAAGGATTGGGAGTGTTTTTTTTTCTTCTGAACATTCATTTAATTGAATTTATTTATCGAAACACTTTTTCCCCATCAGGAAAAAGCAATCGAAAAGAAGTTAACATATCAAAAAGGCACAATAACATATTTGAACTGATCGATCATCAACAACATTGGCACTTAGGTTATATGTAAAATGAAATGTTTATTTATTTATTTTGCATACGAATTTAAGCTTTTGTTCAGTCTTTAATCGACACTTTTATCGTTTATTAGCCTACAACATAATGCGTATTCCATGTAATTATTATTAGTTATTTCGCCTCTTAATCAGTTTAAAAGGCAAGATAAAATGTCAGTAGGAAACAAGATCGGCTTGTTAGGCCTGAGTCAAAGAACATTCTTTCACAAGGCTTTTTGTTTGCACAAAGCGTGTAATTAATGCCACAAACAAGTTAATTCACTTGGCCTAATTGTCTGTTTATCCTGGGGCTTAGCGCTTAATGGCCTTCTCTCCAGTGGGCACACCACTACTGTCTTACATTAAAGATTAATGTGTACAGTTAAAAAGGCAGTGATGTCTGCTGATTTATCATTAGTGATTAATTGGGTATTAGATTAAAAAAAAAGAAAGAAAAGAAAAAATTCTATTTTAATAAACGTTTGGAACGCAAAAAAGCCATTGCTTCAAGGCAAGATTTAAACATGTTTTCTAGGCTACAGGTGTTGGCATAATAATAACTGCAAACAAAAGCACTAATCTTGCGCCCCGTAGACAAGTAACGAGACGTCTTTGTTCATCAGGATTAGTTAATTGGTTGTATATCGTGATCACTGCAAATATGAGCTTCTATTTGCACACGAACGGAGCTCAAAATCAGCCAACGCGCTTTAAAGAAGCACGTTTTTATAAACTTATAAGAAACCCAAAGTTTTAAATTTAGAATAGCCTGATGTTATGATCACCACAGCTCTGCAGTACTACAGCTTAATAAAAAACACAAAAGCAGAAATGATTATTATTTATTAAAACAAATGATGAAATTATTATTAATAAATATAAACAACAATATTCAATTATTATTGGATTTTGTATGATTATATATATTTTTTCTGACGCTTCAACGGATTCTTAGGCGAAAGCCCAAAAAATAGATAATTTATAGGCTAGATCAGCTAAAACTTTTATTCAATTGGTGTTGACTAATTGACTAACTTTTTAAAGTTTTAAGGTGAACTTTGAAATGACCTTGAAATGATACGGTCAAAGGGACTAGTCACGTTCACCTCGCATTTGATCTGAGGAAACACAAACACTTTCAGGCACGCATTAGGTCGACAGTCAAAACCATTTATTAAAGTTACAGATAACAGGATACAAAATTAATCTGCGATTACTTTTGGATTTTCGTCGCTGGAGAAGTCTTAATAATCCACGGTAAAGCTTAAGGCAGCTTATCAGGGTGCCGTGGCTTAACAACGTTTACAAATCTGTTACAGAATTACAGAATAAACACGAAACGTAAATTTGCCAGATGAACTTGTTTCTCACGAAATTAGTTTCGTTGGCGCGTAATTGGTCCCCGTGAATCACACGGCAAAGGGTGCCCACAGTATCCTCATGCAACAAGTCGCCCTTCACCTTCACCGACGCCGGGAGGAGTCAACCAAACATCTGCAAACAACGCTTTCCTTGCAGACAAACAAACATCCACAGTTTAACTAAGAACAATACTGGCATTTAAAATATTTCTAGCACAGCTTAGTTAAATTTGAGGCACCTGTTAGTTGAAATTCAGTCTAATTTCTCAATTTGTTATTTCAATAGAGGCAGCTTTTGAACCAGAAGTCCTAATCAAATGAGCTGAATATTTTATATCTTAATATCTGACTACTGAAGGTCATTGAAAGCCTCACAATTTCTATATTTTACACGGAAAATTAAAAACGCTTTCTGTAATTTCTGTAGGCTATTAAAACGGAAGAGAATGTTTTAGATGGGATATCAAAATTGACAGGGATTATTTCCGTGGCATATTTTAGATACCCCATGCATTTTTGATTCAAGTCTGCAGAGTGTTAATACTCTCCCGCAGAACAGATGTTGAGCCATCTGAATGTTTGAATGTGACTTGCTATGCTAGATATGAAGACATTACCTGGGCACTACATGAATCATTCATGTCGGACAGCTGTCTACAGCCACCAACCATATTCATCAATTCGCATTTCAAATATTTATTGCATATAATTATATCTGCCCTGCTTGTTTTACCACCCAATCCCTTATTCTGAAGCACACTAGGCACGAGCATGTTAAACGGCTATACAAAGTCAGCACTTCTATAAGACAACAATGCCTTTTATTTCTCAGAAACTACATTAGACTGGAATTGAGCGAAGATAAAAACCCCAGTTTACAGTAAGTCTGAGATTAATCTGCCATTGTCATTGCACACTGATCCGCGTAGCATATGGCTCACACGCATGTAGTGTTTTAGCAAGAATGAGGTAAAATGATATTGAATAAATCCTCCTTGGTCAAAGCTATTCTATTAATCAAAGCTATTAATCCAAACCTCTCATCAGAAGTGACTGTGATAATCTTATTTTGGTTAAAAATGCTGAACATGCCTGGCCGGGCCATTGCAAATGTAAATTGTGGCCGCCTACTTACAGAAACATAAGCTCATCCTGTCTGAAGTGAGATTTTCTGCAACAGTGGTCCATAAACCAGTGTTTAACAGTATTGTCATCGGGACAAGCTGCTTAATGGTACTGTGCAGTTTACCTTGATCCATGTGGCCAAGGTTCAGAGCATAATTTGTTTAATAGCGGTAATGGCCATATGACAATGGATTTCACCAGTGGTATTGTGTGTGCGTCAAGAGCCATTTTTCCAAGCTGAAATCTGTTTCTTAAATGGGTAAAGGCAATGCCATGCGGTGTTTTTTTATCTGCACCTGAAACTGAAGCTTCAGGCATCTTTATTGCTCGTTCATGAGTAAGAGCCAAAGGCTTGCCTGTCCTTGCATGGCAGCACACAGCCTTTCTCACACTCATTCTCTCATTTCCGAATTCCTTAATTTCCTTCAAGTTCATCCTTAGAGCAGTAAGTCACATGTCACCTAGGCGAATTCACATGCACTAAACAAGTTTCATAAAGGAGATTCATATGAGTCATGCGCTTTCCTTGTGAGAAGCAGATGAGTTTCTCAATTTTGAAATAAAAATTTAAAGTCACTAGACTCTGATAATCATTGTTTGGGAGTTTTACTCGCAAATTGGATCGATTTGATTTGTGAATGAATCATTCAGACCATTTTGTGAAATGAATCAACTGATTCATTGAACAGATGTGACTCTCAAAATTTTTGTTCATGAATCGGCATTGCTACTTCAATCATATATTAATATTCCTACTGAATAATGACAAGTCTGTCTGTTTTTATTCAAAGATAACGGGTAGAAAGCTGGAGTATAGTGCATGAGCAGTATTGACCACTTTATGATGCTTGGTTCTCTGTGTGTGTGTGTGTGTGTGTGTGTGTGATTTTTAAACCCAGGCAAGTGCTCGCTTATTTACATTATAATTTGAAATGCATGGCCATAATATCCTTGACCCTGTGTTGCGTAATAGAAAGCTATGAGGAAGAACAGATGTTACTCAATAATCACAACATTTTCATTTATTATTATTTATAATTTTATTTTATATTAATATTTATATGAATTATTCTACATAGTGATTGTTTTCAAATTGCATGTATTTACTTACTTTACATAATAATATTACATAATAAACCTTTCCCATGATTTCTGATTGAGTGTTCTTGATGAGTGTGAACGCTTTCGTTTTTATGAGCTGAAACCCAGCAAAAAGAAAAGGATGGAAAATTAGAGAGACACAAGCCTCAGACAGTGACTGAATGAATAGTGCAAGGCATTCAAGACATAACTGGTGGATAATTGATGTATGCGGTGGATTGGCAACATGGAGACTAACTGAGTATGAAGAACTACTCAGAGCTTAAAATTAATAATCATAACAATAAAGAAAAGCTGATGGAAACGCATCCAACAAAGGTAGCACAGCAGCTGGGCGAGATTTAAAGGGTGTTAATGCCAATTTGTGTTGGCAGCAGATGTCAAATTGCACAAAGCACTAAATCCATCACATCATGATTAAAGATGAGATGTTTACATGATGACTTTAGCAATGGACTATATTTCAAAGAGCTTCCAGCTGTTTTACAAAGCAAAGCTATTGCCATTCACTCCATCTCTCCTCTGTCAAATGTAGCTACTGTAGTTAAGTAAATACTACAGTTGCTTAATATGCCTGACGTGCTGGGTTTACAATCGAGATGAACTCATGAACCACTCCACAGGTGGAAAACCAGCTCGCTTGCTAATACACAGAGCTCAAGCTTGACAGAACACATGTTTTCATGATGAGCGAAATTCCACAAGAGGTCAGCGTGTAGGCTTAAACCAAAAAGTTGAAAAGCTATTTGCTGTCTTCGAGCTTCCTCATAACGGAGACTAAATACAGTGGCACGACGAGCAGGGGGGGGACAGAGAGCGAGCGCAATTAATTCTCGATTTCAGAGATCAGAGCAAGGGCTGGGCTCATTAAGCGTCACATGTGAAATTAAATGCTAAACAGTTGCTAAACGGTAAAAACATTCAATTCCACCTCGACAGGCAGTCCCCCTGCATGATTTCTTTGAAAGCTCAGCCCCCTCCTCCCACTTACCGATTCCTCCCACTTCAATTCGTGCGTCCGCTACTTGTAATCAAATGACACGCGTGTTTTTTATAGTGTTTAAGACAAGCGGTGCTTTACTACTCGTTCAATCTATAATCGCTTGTAATTAATCTTATGCAAGCTGATTAACAACCCCTTCAGTCTGATAAATCACGAAAGGTCAGAATTCAGTCACGATTTAGGTTGTCAAGGAAGAGATACAGCACGTGGCTCTTTGAGTCAGACTCAGCATTCAGACTCTGTTAAAATATGCATCGAAACGCCTCAATGTGTATTCCTGGAGAAGAGGGCAAGAGGATGACGGGCTTAGGTCGAGCAGGCCGGTGAAGTGCTGAGGGAAACCGCAGCCTGGATCTACATGGAAATGCACTCTTCAGACAAGCTGATTTTGGAGAGCTAAGGACAAACGCACCCCAATACCACAACCCCTGTCGCTCAGCCCCGTCCCGGATCTCATGAAATAATGATAGGTCAAGGCCTGTCCCAATTCTACCTCAAAAGCAGACATAAAATTACGTCTTTAGTGAACATGATGCATCATGCTGCAATTGTTAAGACCAGTCTTATAGTCTATTCGAGGACCTCCTCATGGAGTCTCGTCCGATTAACAGCGTATAAGGTAATCCTTCTGATTCCTCCTTGTGGGGTCTCTGAGGGCAAGCAGAAGCGAGACTAAAGCCTGCAGAGCCAGGACAAAGGGGGTCTGCGATATACACAGCCTGGGGTGTAGATTGTGGGTTTAGCCCCTCATCTTCAGATCCAGGCATGCTGTGTATATCAATATGGAATATGGAACGCTGACATAATCATTGCGGCTTTTATCTTATGTATACTGAGGTCCCTCTGTGAAATTTTGCTGTGATCGTCTTACTCTTTCATACTCTGTCCTTTGTCGAAATGCAGCGCTGAGGCCACCAAAGGTCAAGCTGTAGCCTAATGATAGCCACACAAGTGCTGACTTAGTGTCATGAAAGAAGAAATGATTCATTATATTGATGATAATTACGCTGAGATAACAACGACTAGTGGTAACCCAAAGGCTTTTTTAGTTTAGATCAAGGGTCTTCCAAATGTTGGTTTCTAACTTGCTTATGGGTCTTTCATATAAAAGCCCCCCCCCCCCCCCAAATAATTTGTATTGTAATATTATTTACTATGTTGACATTGTTTTTGTTTAAAATTAATGTATTGTTGTATAAAATAATTTTCTTTTAATGAAGAAGTGGAAGGTGCATTAAATCGACCAAAAAAGAAAGTAGAGATTTGTATTTTAAACTTTCTATTAATCAAAGTATCCTGAAATAAATGTATTATTGTTCACACAAAAATATTAAGCACCTTTTTTCAACATTGATAATAATATTTAATTTTTAGCACCTAATCAGCATATTATAACAATTTCATGAAGGATCATGTGACAGCAAACACTGGCGTTATTGCTGCTGGAAATTCAACTTCGCCACCTTAGTAATAAATAACAATTAAAAAATACTAAAATAGAAAGTTTTTTTTAGGTTGTAATAATATTTAACATTATAACTGATGACTGTATTGTATTATTATTATTATTTTAAAATAAATTCGGCCTTGGTGAGAATATGACACTTTACGAATGGTGGTGGTAAACTGGTTCTACCCAATTTAATTGTACCTAAATATATATATATAGTTTTTGTGATCTTAAAAATCATTAAATCATGGTTAATTGAACGATTTCCAATCAGTGTTCAAAAAATACAATAAATCAGAAATTAAATAAAGCTCTAAAATGTAACCTTTTATTATTACCTGTTAGTAAACTTACATTGGGTTGTAAAAAACCAACAGAACACAGCATTACGTTTATAATGGACGACGTGGGCAACAGGTCTGTAAGAAAAGGTTTAAAAACAGATCCTGTAAGATGCCTGTACAGACATTGTTAAAGTACACAAGCGCTTGTCTAGCATCAGTAAACGGGGCAGCGATCTCAATCAAATTTCATACTGATGTAAAAGGAAGATTAATCAAAATGTAATTGTAGAAAGACATATTTCTGAAGGATATTGGACTAGTTCAGTATGGGCAGGATTGGTCTTTTATCTTTATATTATAAGACTGAATTGCACTGCTTAAGAAATTCAAAACACTTTGGGTGCACTGTCACTTCTCTGTTTCTTCTGCTTTACCTGTGACAACTCTTTCCTTGCCACTCTTGGAGGTCAGAGGAAGCGGCACTGTCAGCGCTGCCGGCAGCCATAATGATAGGCCCGAAGAGAGAGAGGCAGAGCCATGAAAAATTCATCAGGCCTCTGCATGGCGGGGGCAGGGCAGATGCAAGACTGGTGAGGGAGTTTAATTTGCCCAGGGAAGAGCGCTGCCGTGTCCCGCGCTCCAGCGCTGCTGTAATTAAAGGGACGAGGCCTGCGGAAATTGGCTCGGACCCCGCTGTAGAGCACCGTCAACCCCGCCTGCCCACGCTCTCGTCTGCCTATTCCAAAATCAATTATCTCCACGAAACAGCTGTAAGGCCCTCACCGCAGCCTCTTGCTCCTGAAGTGAGGAAGACATTTGAAATTCATTACCATATAAAGCAAAAGGTCCTTTACGTATTAAACAGCACTCGCCTTTTTATAAATTGTTTTCCCCCCTCAAGCCTGATGACAATTTGACCACTTTCAGCATCCTGGTGTGAAAACCAAGCAGCGAGGGTTGATTGCATCATTTATAAGGAAACAAAGAGAGGGAGGGGGCATGTCAACATTCGGAAGTGAAGGCTGTCATCCGGTTTATCAGTTTCGTACCACTTCTATGCTGTACAGTAGCTAAAAGTTTACTGACCTTGCAGCGCCAGAGAGCTCAACCTTCACATTGCGTTCCGCTGACAGATCCTCCGATAGCAGGAGACCTGAATCCACTGCTATCCTGCCACATCTGAGTGTGAGCTTACATTGTAGAAAAACAAGTTGGAGAAATGACACAGAAGAGGCAGCAGAAGGGGAATAGAGATGATATGAAATATTAAACTGCACAGTAAGGTTTTATTCCAGGCTAAAATAAAAGAGGAAAACATCACATCGGTGTTCGTCTCTGACATTTTCATCCATCCCTCATGCAAGACACTTCTCAGTCTTTTAATTACCGCTTCTTACACCAGCTTCTAGGTCACCGTGTTCTGCTTGGCTAATGTAAATAATTCACCAGCAACCAACTGGGTACATTTCTGGACTGAAAAGAGCTGCTTGCCACACGTTTCTATTCTCCTGGATCATACCAGCGTCGGCTCATCGCGGGCCAAACACGGAGCCATGAACAGCCAGCAGTTTCAGTGAGAACATTGGCCACAGTGTGCAGTGTGAGGGAATTCACTGAGGGGTGTGCAATGTCAGGGAGTGACTCATCGTGTCTGACTATTCCAGGACAAAGAGACGATAACAGACGACTCACCGGGGAGCTGTCTTCTCCCACTATTCACAGTCCACTGCACTCTCTGTACTCTAAAGTTGGTCAGAGGGGGGAGAGAGTTCGAGTCAGTGAATCACAATGTGTCACAGGAAAGTAGGGGAGGGGAACCGCATTTGCTATAGGACTGTTGATACCAAAAAGGGGCCGAGCTAGACGGCGATAAGAGACGTAAATACGAGGTGAGAATTCCACTGTACTCCGGTGGGATAGGGATGATGCTGGTTGTGTGGCTCAAGTACCTGTTCATGTGGAAGGCAAGAGCGAGGTGTGTGCGGTGCCCTTGAGACCAAGGGGAATGTGCCGTGATGTCATGAGCGTCACTGTGTCAACGATCACACACACAACCTGCCATTTCATTCATCTGCAGTGAATGACATTAAATCTGGAGAAAAAAAAACCTTGTAGAAATGACAGATGACACAAAGATCATTTTTGGGATAAGAATCACAAATTATTCATGTTCAGGTTCAAATTTGTGTTTTAGCACTTTTAAGGAAAAATATTCATGACCCTGGACCACAAAACCAGTCAAAAAAAAAACTGCATGGGTCATAATATCCATTTTTCTTTTATGGCAATTAGCATGGTCCATGAAGATATTTTGAGAATTTCCTAACGTAAATATATCAAAATGTAATTTTTGCTTAGTAATATGCATAGCTAAGGACTGAATTAGGACAATTTTAAAGGCAATTTTCTCAACATTTTTTGTTTTTTATATATATATATATATATATACACTATATTACCAAAAGTTTTCGCTCACCCATTCAAATGATCAGAATCAGGTGT
>JAUMHR010000062.1:9254256-9272449 GCA_032361145.1 Enteromius fasciolatus | reverse complement strand
TTGGAAAAATGTATCATTACATCACTTACTCACCAATGAATCCTCAGCAGCGAATGGGTGCCGTCAGAACGAAGGTTCAAATAACTGATAAAAACATCACAGTAATTCACAAGTAATCCACACAACTCCAGTCTGTATCATAATGCTGTTTCCATGTAAAATACAAGTCCGCTAACTGTAATATTACTTATTTCCCCAGTAATTCCTGATCCGCATTAGGAGAGAAATATGCATAGATCGGTTTTACACTGATAAACGTTTCTTTTAAAAATGAAACTTTTCACTGCAAAAGACATTAATTGATGCACTGAGTATGTGTGAATTACTTTTCCTGTGTAAACTCTCATTCTGACGGCACCCATTCACTGCAGAGGATCCACTGACGAACAAATGATGCAATTTATCCAAATCTGTTCTGATTAACAAACTAATTTATCTAAATCATGCCGTGAAGGTTAGTAAGTTTTCAGCACAAAGAGTACCTTGCATCTCCATGCAATGGAGACAATGTTTTTGGTGACATACTTTTCATAATCCTGTATCTCAGGAAGGATTCAGAAAAGTCTCTCCCTCAGTATCATGATGTAACAGCCGATAACATTACATTACAGCAGACAGCAGCACTGAAAAAACACATAGATTATGTGCAATATTAATCAGATTGCATTAGCAAGTGATCTTTTGAGCTCTTGTAGTCTCTAATGGAGTTTCTGTGTTCTTCAGTGACATTGATCAGGGCAAGTAGGCCGAATAGCAAAATATGACTATATGGTGACGAAATTTGGATAAAAGACATTTTCTTCTCATCAGTGGAGAATTTTGTCTACCAACAGCTTTAGATGTCGACAGATGATTTCTAGTCCCTGAAGGCTGGTCTCTCCCGGGTCTGCAGTGCAAGTGAAGCTGATTATAATAGTCAGGTATTCTGACAGCTTTGACACATTTGCATAAAAGTTTCATTTGCAGAGAGAAGCTGAGGTGAAGGATGTTGTGGAAAGGATGATTTTGCCAAGATCAAGTTTTTACGTGACACCAATAATTTATCTTCTTGTAATTTAAAAAAAAGAAAGGATAACTCCTTTCAAAATAGACGGGACCAAGGACAGCATCCATTCACATTAAAGGAATGTTAAAGTAAGGCATCTGAAATGAAACGCAGAAATGTAAGACTAGTTTTTGCAAATGTATGAAGATTAAATATTCCGTAAAAATATTTTATAATTATTTGAGCTATAAAGCAATCTAAATCATCCTTTTTGAGATGGTACTTATTTCTATAGGTGGATAAATATTTTTAAGGTTCAAAAGGAGAAATTAAAATTCTGGCTTTATTTATTTACTCTCGTGTCAGTCCAAACTTTCATGACTTTTTCTTCTGTGAAAGACAAATGTATTTTAAAGTGTATTTTTTTCCCCCGAACATGAAGTCAATGGAGTCTAAAACGGACTGCTGTGACTTTGACTGTATATAATCTAAAATAAAAACATACCATATGTATTGTGATCGTGCTAATCTGCAATATTTGATTTTTAAGCATAAAAAAAGTTATGACAAAATGAGCATTAGCTGTAATAAAGTTGTAATAACGTCTTAACTTTGAAAATTCTGCAATGGAATATTCAGTCCCAGCATGCTTTGCACAGGACTGGAAAAAGAGAATAAATGTAAAAATAAGAATTTTCTGTTTTCACTGTTATATCATGCATCTCCTGAAAGAGTCTAGAACAGGGGTAACGTCCCAATGTCCTGCAGAGTTTAGCTCCAACCCGGAAAAAAACCTTACCTGCCTGTAGCCTTGAAGACCTTGATTATCTTGTTCAGGTGTGTTTGATTAGGGTTGGAGTGAAACTCTGCAGGACATTGGCACTCCAGGACCGACATTGCCTGATAGTGTTGATCAAAAACGCAGACCAGGAAGACGCAAAAACAAGCGATCTCATATTTAAGCATGAAACATCACTAGAATAAGCAACAATAAAACAAATTAGGATTTGTTTGAAAGTAGGGTCTCATCTTTATTTTGATGCATTCTGGGGGTTATTGTCGTTGTTCTGAACAGTAGTGTTAATGGTTGGGTTGTGGTTATTAATCTAAACATTTGTTTATTAAAAATGGACCAAAAAAAAAGAAAGAAGCCGAAACATTTTCAATACGACTTCTGAGCAAAGAATCAAAACTATTTTCTTATAGTCCCTGCAGTAGAGCTAAACGTCCTTACTCACACAGCTGTTATGCAGAAGTTTATATTATGAATAGTGAAGTAAGATGTCACTTCCAGTCACACAAAGGTAATTCCTGCACCTCCCAATGAGAGCTGAAGAACAAGACAATAATGATATTACCAATTAGCCGCACACGTCAAATGTCAGCATCATGTTTCGTCGCTTTATTTGTATGGTGCTAATAATGGAAGCATCTGCTCATGGTGCATTTCAACCTAGGTCTTTATCTCCTGCCAACAGCAGACTGAGTGAACCGGCTCGGTCTACTCACTGCCTACATTCTATTGATTCTCCTAAAACCCTCAACAATGGTATTTGTATGCCGGTTTATTCTGTAGTAATGCAGATACGCCAGGCAGAATTAAAGTGGGCCAAACAAACGCGGCAGGCGCTGGCTAATTGTGCTGTGAGATTGCGTGTGTGTGTGTGTGTGAGAGAGAAACAAATGAGAGGTTCAATTTGATATAACCCGCAGCTTTTCCGTCAGGCATCTTGCTAAGTACTTTCAAGTCTTTGTGAGGAAATAATTGATTTGTGGATGTGCCTCCGGGTTTGTGTGAAAAACGTATTATGATATTTGTCGAATAATAGCAAATAATCACTCGTGGGGAGGGAGGGCTGGTTAATGGTTTACTGACTAAAAGTGAAAAAGTGATTGACAGTTGGGTGAAAATTGACAAATCGTGTCCGTTTCATTATTTATTCTATTGATGCTGAATGTTTATAGTCTCAGCTGCATTGAAAAATTTTGCGTGTTTACTTGAGCCTTCGAGAAATAAAACGTTTAGTCAGACCCCCTCCACACAAACACACAAATCTTCTCTTAAGCCTTGCTTTTTTCTCGAAACTAGCAGCAGCTCATTTCTGGAGTCATACCTACAGTAATGATGTCGGGTCTAATCTGAACAGGGAGACAGCAGAGAGGATATTGAACAGTGGAAAGGTTAATCACCACTGCCTGGTTAGCCAGGGAAGACAAGCTAATTCCTCCGAAAGGCAAATGGCACACAGCTCTATCGGAGTGCAGATAAGCAGTGTTAATACACAGGCAGAATGGGGACTCAAGGGCTGAGGCTCTGTTATCGGCCAACCCTGAGACGGGGCGACCTGAAAACAGCCCAGCCCCTGCCCTGAGCACAAAAAAAACCCCTCAGACAGCCTCTCAAGCAGAACTATCACAAAACCCTGACCCCCTAAAACCATCCCCCAGATCCGTCCGGACTCATTTACGACACAGCTTCCACAAACCAGCGCAGAATCCGACCCCCAGTGTTTCCCACCCAGGAGCAGACCCCCAAAACTAGCCTATTAGGAGGCATAGCTAATTGGAAGATCAGGCAAAGGCATTAAAAGATAAGATACTCCAGCAGCTTGCCTGAAGTGTGGATCAGCACACCAATGGGAAACTATCAGGTTTTGTGATGCAATCGGTGTGTGTGAATGCAGCCCTGAAATTGTCTGGTTAACATTTATTGCAGTGTGTTTTATAAATTGATACTGTTTCTGCCTTTCCACTTCAAAATGTCACATTTAATTCAATGTGTCACTTTCAGTTTCTTTTTTATTATTTGTGAAATGTATTAATAAACTATTATGTGTTAATAGTTTATTATTATTATATTATTATTATATTTTTATCTTGGAAAGGTTTTAAAAATGTAAATAAGAAAATAATAAGATTGACATAAATAATCGGTAATAAGTAAACATTACAACAAATTTGAATAAACAAACAAATAAATAGATTAGTAAATAAGAAAATAATCCAAAATGTTATAAAATATATATTTTTTAATTAATATATAGTGTGTGTGTATATATATATATATAAATAATTAAAAAATAGGCTAAATATATAAATACATTTTTACTTATATATATTTTATATATTAAGCAAAAATGTTTTTATATATTCAGCCTATTTTTAATTATTTACTTGTTTAACCATTACATTGTTTTAATCTAATTTATGTATATATATTGAATTAAATTAATAAAATTAATAAATGCTCAACTTAATTAT
The DNA here is from genome assembly GCA_032361145.1 of Enteromius fasciolatus. Classification (NCBI taxonomy): domain Eukaryota; kingdom Metazoa; phylum Chordata; class Actinopteri; order Cypriniformes; family Cyprinidae; genus Enteromius; species Enteromius fasciolatus. Next base: position 9,268,203 of record JAUMHR010000062.1, on the reverse strand, counting down.
TAGATTAAAGTAAAAGTTAAACAAATACATTAAATAAGTAGATAAATAAACAAACAATAAAAATAATAAATAAACAAATTCGACAAATAAAAATACTTTCATAAAGAAACATTTATAAAATAAATAATACTCAAATAAAACAAAAAATAACTAATACTTAGCTTTTAACAAACAAACACAGTACTGCAACAATAATCTAATAAGTAGGAAAAATATAAGAATGTAACTTAATAAAAACTCTACATTTTAAAAAGACATTTTAGAGGTATTTCTTTTGGACAGTGTGAACTGTTACTTGATGACTTTTCACAACAGGGGATCTCTTGTATGTGGCTGATGGTATTTGAAGGTTTATGGCATTTAAAAGATTCAAAACCCCTACATTAATATGTGATTCTGCAGAATTCAAGGCTTACAATTAGCAATTTTCCCTCTCCCCTCTTGAGGGAACACAAATACGCACATCGGAAACTCATCAGCCATTGTTTCTTAATGCGGTATGAAATCCCATTTTCTGGTGAATGCAAATTCCTAACCTGCCACAGGATAAGCCTGGTTTTACATGTAGCTCTTTCATTCAGCACATTACGGTGTCACTGCAGAGGCAACCCTGCACTCCTCCACCAAGTGTTTGCTCTACGATGCTTTTGCCTTCCTTTATAAAAAAAAAAGTTGGCATAAACATCAATTCATTATCAAGCAGCCACTTTGATCAAAACTGAACAGACTGAAGGATTATTAAATGGATTTTTCCAGTGGAACGTCAGAGATGGAGAAGGTCAAATGATTTGAGGTTGGAGCATTAAACAATAAGGAGCCTGACGAGTTTGTGAATACTGGATCAATATAAAACGATGAAAGCCAGATGTCTCAAAAGACAGACTTACCTCAGCGTCTACTACTGACTCGAAATAGGTACAGTTCACCCAAAAATGAAAATCTTCATGATTCAGTCATCCTTTAATGCTGTTATTTTTTTTTAGCATAGAAAGAATATCTTTAAAGAATCTTCATGCAGCTCTGTGCTGAGCCATTTCAGAGCCACATGTTTTTTAAACTCAAAAAGGACCAAAAAAGTGGTCCCTTAGACCTTTTCAGTGATTCATTTGGTACCAACTGAAAAACCTGAATAATTCATTCATGAATCAGATGAATTCACTTCACATACAGAACTCTCAGATTCAATGATCTGGAATAATGATTTCTTTTTGTTCCTCACTCAAAACTATATGACTCAAATGTCTTCAGAAAACGTGGAATATAGGTCATTAATCATATGAACTCAATTGTGCTTAATGCATTTATTTAAATTTTTATTTTATTTTTTTTACAAAAAGCTCCAGTCCGTTCTCTCCTTAATTAGGGGAAGTAACTCCGGTATGTCATCGGCAGAGCTGTGGTGGGACGAGGGAGGGGAGGCGTGGGACGTTTCGCACAATCGCAGGGTCAATGAAGTTGTACTTCTCCCCTCTGAGCACCGCTAATTTGCTGGAGGAAGTGCTGACAGGACCTTTCTGTGCCATGTTTTCCTTTCACGGCTCCACCTCTCTTTTTCTAGCAGACCTCCCGTTACAGATCTGGAGTGGTGGGAATCCAAAGGGGCCAGAGCGTAGAGAGGGAAGGCCACTAGTAATGATCCACTTCACATGGGCGTTTATGAGCCGGGGGGGGAAAAAGGGGAAAAGAGAGAGCCGGAGAGAAAGGGGGAGAGCTGATTTTGGGACCCTGAGAAAGACGGGCTCGACAAAGCCTGCTGGTGGAGAGCCGCATTTAAGGGCATTCTCCTGCAGCGCGCCGGCCCCTCGCTGCAATGGGCCACTTAACACAAGAGCACCTCTCACCTGTCAGGCAAACACTGCAGCCTCACTGTTTACTACCAAGCCCACTCCGGACTCATCTGCCCCAATTTAGCCACACCGAGGTGCTGCTAAATATTTGGCCCTCTCAAACAAAAGGGTGACAAATACAAGGGGCACAAAGGAGGTATGAAGTAGGCATGAGTAATACGCAAGCTTGAAGGTCTTAACAATGCGTCAAGTAAAAACGAAGTCTGAAGTAAAGTGAGCAATGTGTGAATGTGTTTAAGGAAAAAGAAGCAGACAACAGGTTCATGTGTGGTCAGAGGAAGTAACTAAAACAAGGCTCAACAGCGCTCTGATACACCCAGAATGCAAACAAAGACAAAAAGAAGCCATCTCCTTAAGATATTAAGAAATGCCTACTCCACCCTTTAGCCTCGTCTCCAACCCAGCTCTTTTTACCATTTGGACAATGACTTCCTGCTTCCAAATTAACCACCATTCTGACCCAAGAGGCCCCTGTCTCTATTGAGTGGCCCTCTAAGCCCCCGAAAAGTTACCCCAATTTCCGCTTCGCTTTTGTGCTTGTGTTTGGTCAGACTGAAAAGCTCAGTTAGGCCATTGTTGCAGTGCGGGACAGAGGGAGAGAGGGACATTGTATAACATGATCTCCTTTAAGGTGGTTCTGATTGTTGGGAGCAGCATGGGTCTGAACCCCAAGGACACAGCCCGGGATATGACCCGTAACTGTCCAAGCAGTAATGAGTACTTTCGCGCAGGAAGCGGTTAAAACACACATCTCTGGCTCTGCCTTTGTGTAAATCATAACACAATCAGTGACAATCCAATTGTGGAAGGTGTCACGCATACAATAATAAAGTTGGACTGATTGACTGATGGGGAATTTTACAGTTCATTATCCAATCAGGCGGCAGTGCCGTGATGGGTGCTTGTCACTCGGGGAACTATCCTGGCGGGGGCAGATGTCACTCTGATGCTGTTAAGATGACAAGCGCCGGAGGACAGTGCGGAGAGACTGACATTTTCTCTTCCCTCCCTCCGATGAATGGAGCGACGAAAGAAAAGGAAAAGCGAGCGGAACAAGAGGATGCTGCCGCGTGACAAGCTCCATTCTGGCATTTGAATTAAACCTCAGACAGAGGAAAATAAGACAAAGAAAATAACACGGTCTGACAGCGTTATCGTCGTGTTTATACTCCTCTAGTTAGATATACGCCGAGCGCTGGCAGAATGAAAGCATTACGGCTCTACATTATCCCACTATTGAAACGCTCTTATCTCTGTTCTGTTGCAGCGGAATTGAGGGGGAAAAAAATAACAGGATGAATCAAAGGAGTAAAGGTGACAGGTGAAAGACGAGTAGGAGAATGCAACGGTCCAATCTTTCTTACCTGAACGCGAGCGAAAAAAACAAACAGGTAAAACGAGAAAAGCAGGAAGAGAGGGAAAGCAGAGTGATCTCTATCTACTCAGAATGAGGGCCCCATTAACTTGACCACATGCCCTTTGCACACAAAGGCTGCAGCCCTCAACTCCTCCCATCCAATTATGTGTGATTAGGCTGAGTGTGCTGTGTCAAGATGGAGGGTAACAATAAAGACATGTCACTCTCTCTTTCAGAGCGCAATACCGGCGTTCTCGAGCTTGATGTGTGCGCCACAGTGGTCCACACTCTCCGGGATGCAGCGGTCATCTCCGTCACGCATTTTGTGGTTACCATGGGTGCGCTGTTTAACGCAGAGGGCCCTTGTGTTGATTCATCGGTGACTCAAACTGCAGAGCTGAATGATGTTTTCAGAGACGGCGAAGGAGGGGAGCGCGCTCAATTAGCAGCCTCGTTAGAGGTAGTGATTAGCGAGGTCTCGGCTCTGAGAGAGGCCCCCTGGGGCACGAGCAGGGCCACTGCCACTTCAGCGCCGTCACCGCAGGAACCCCCAGTGTGTCCCACAAACCCCAGATGATAACAGACAACTTTTGTTGTGCAACTGTTTCTGGTAATTATCAAGGCAAGGGCTGAAACGATATGCTAGCATTAGCAAACAGTGCCATCGTAGCTTACTGAAGGGAAGAACAATTAGCCACCCGGGAAATTAGAGACTACAAAATATCTGTTTATCAGCAAGGGAAAAAAACTATGAGAGTTTAAAAGAGTTTGTGATGGCAAGAAATGTGTGATTTAGAAGCGCCGTATAACTACTGAGAGAAACGAAAAAGGGGGGTTGGCAGAGGGGGGGCATATTAAAATTCATGACTCTCTCTGGCAGCATTTGTATAAGAAAAAGATTAAGAGAGGTGGAGAAAGAAGCAGCATTATCAGCTTCTCTCCTGCACTGAGCAGCCTGTCTCTCTGCGCTGAGGCTCGGGGGTTAAGAGGATAACTGCCCTTCTGCTGGACACCACAGCTGCTTCTGCACTCGTATCCTGCTCCACGCTCCAGACACATCACCTCATTCCCTAAGGATGTAGAGTATTCACTCAAGAATACGCATTCAAACAAAACTGACAAAAAGGACAGGGAAAACACCACCACCGTAACATTAAAATGTGATGTCATGGATGTGACCTGCTAAGCTGTGCACATGGTTTAAACCAAACTAATAAAAAACAAAACAACATTTTTTGTGTGTATTTATTTGCTTCATCATGAGCAAAGATAAAAAACACAACAACGATGCAAAAATAAAAACAAAAAATAAACAAAAGAAACAAAAAACTATTTCTTTGTTTTTATTTGTGCTTGTTTGTTTTAACATGAATGAAGATATAAAATGAAACAAAAAACAAACAAAAGAAACAAAAACAATTTCTTTGTTTTTATTTGTGCTTGTTTGTTTTAACATGAAGATATAAAATGAAACAAAAAACTAAAACAAAACAAAATATAAACACTAACTTTCAAACACTTCTTATTTCTAATAGAGAGGAATTAAAACTTACTGAAAAAAATTATCCATTCATTTTTGTTGTTGTTTAATGGCTAAAACAATTAGTCAATGTTGAACACGCTAATGACAATCATGTATTTTCTCACAGTAAATAATTGGGGTGTGGAGTAGTGTTAATATGCAAGAATAAAATATAGTTTATGCGGAGTGAGCGGTCTTAAGGTCTGGTATTAGCGACCTCTGCAAATGGAGCTGTTAGGCAATTCTCCAGAGACTTGTGAGAGGTGCTGCTCCATTATGTGTGCATGTATTCCCAAGGCAGACAGAATCAGCTCCCATCTTAACAGGCTCAGTATTGCCGCCTGCTCTGTCTGACAGCAGATAAGAGGAACGATTCAATCAGGGGCTAATCCTCACCTGCCCGTTCCAGACCGCGTGGGTTCATCTGCATACTTCACCTCAGCATCCTGTCCGTGAGAGTCAAGTTTCGACTGTTTGTACATGAATGGGTGGAATGAATGAATAAATGAATGTATATGTGAGAAGAGGGAGTAAGAAGGACAAGAAAATAAAAACATGAGAAAACTAAATTAAAAATAAAAGAACAAATAAACAGAAACAAATAACAGAAACCAATCAACAAACAAACAAACAAGAACAAAAAAGGAAAGTAGCAAACGAAATCAAACAGACACAAAAATTTCGCATTTATTTGTTTGCATTTCAACAGAAATGCAAAGAAGAAAACGAAACAAACGTACAAACAGAAATAAACATAAAAACAATCAAAAACAAAACAAAGGTGTGACAGTATGACTAGCTGACCGTGGTATAACCTCGCCATAGCTACTCAAATCTGGAAAGACGTGAAGGTAACCTTACCAGGGTTTAATCCCAGGCTCTAATTGGAGTGAAACTCTACCTGTCTCCCTGATCCTGGGCTCAAATTGGAGGGTAACTCCACCTGACTTATTAATCCTGCATTCTAATTGGCTGGTAACCTTAGCTGGTGAACTAATGTGAATTTCTAAGTGCCACACATTGTGCCATGTGTCTCAAAAATATCTATCAGAGCTCTGACTGATGGTATTCGATGTCATTCCATTCAAAGGTGATAATTTTCCCCACGCTCTCTCACACTTTCATACCTGTTCATACCTGCACTTCATACCCTCTTCATCCTGTTATGACACAGATTTTTGTGTGTGTGGGTGTAGGTACGTAGCTTTCTAAATGTGTTTTGTTTATTATGTTGTATTTAACTATAAAAGGTAAATAAAATTCACCTTCTAGACCGTTTTTTTTTTTTAATTCTCTTCATTTTTGCAACATAAGAATGAAACAATTTTTACAACAAAGTACTTCTTTTACTGAGAATTGCAAAACAATAGGCAAAAATGTCAGTCTATAAAAGAAAACGTAAGCTGTTTTGTTTTTATCTATAGCATATGTATGGCAGGAGTGATTTGAGTTCATAGATAAGCGTGATATTCGAGTGCAGGAGAGAGTGCTCTTGTCTCTCAGCAGAGATACAGACAGATAGAGATTGACAATTTTAAATAAAAAAACATGACATGATGACAGAGCAAAGAATTTCCCAAAAAGGGCCTTTCAATGCCTGTACAACAAACATAATAATAACAATAATAATTATCACCACCACCTTTTATTATAAAGTATAAACGCACAAACATATTACATTTTTTCTAAAAAAAAAAAAAAAATAATTTAATGGTTGATAATTAAAAAACAAAAGCTACTGAATATAAAAGAATGTATTAGTATATTTAAAAAAATATATTTTATATTAAATCTCATGTTAAAATATTTTTTTCAGAGGTTATGGCCTGTTTTATTTATTTTATTGAATTTATTAAACAGATTTATTTACACATTCGTCTAATGAGATCAAACTGATGTTTATGTCGCACACTCTATTAGATTAAAAACAAAACCATTAAAAAAATATATAAACCAATCCTGAACCGATACATGCTTATTTTCTGTCTTTAAGAGGATTGGGCAAGTGTTTAACATCTCAGGTTATGAAATTAAACGACTGTAAATTTGCCATGAAATTTGCCCAGTGTTACTGTGGCTGTTTTTAATTAGAGGGAGGCTTAAGGTTAACAAACAAAAATCCAAAAACAAAAACAGCTGTCTGGTGAGCCACGCACATCTGTTTCCTGACCAAAGAGATTAGAGTCTTCACCAGACGCTCGCATAAACATCCGATACCTCGCAGACTGTACCATAAACCCCAGCAATTTAAAAAACAATTCTTTTATGCCAGTCAAATTCATTCGACATGATAACAGATTGCTCCTCCATCACACACACCCAGTGCAAATTTCCATGTGAATGTACAGTCAAAAACATAACGGATGTAATCATCGGCAGAAAAAACCACGCGCATACAGATTCAATTTGTGATCTTGATTTTCAAGTGCAAAAATGAGAAATGAGCGAGGTAAATATGAACACGGCTCCTTCCTCTTTCTCTTTCTTCGGCTGTGTGCGTGTGTGCGCGCGCGTGTACCTCTATAAAGGGTTACAAATGAGAGCCAGCCCCCAGAGAGTATTCAATTTGCTACTTATTTTCTCAGACAAATGTGTCTCTTTATCAAAGTGAATAGTCCAACCCAGGAAAGATAAACAATAATCTCATTCAGCGCTTAATGTTTTCCCCTTGCACTGCACCCAACTCAGCCCTCTCTTATCTCGCAGCCAGGGTGCCAAGGGTCTCGGCGTAGATTAGCCAAAGGCATCAGACAGATAAGGACTATAAATCCAAATTGCATATGAAAAATATTAAAGCATTATGATGTATTAATCTAGTCATTGCATTATTTATCTTAATCGCTGAGTGGCAGTGTGTGAGCCGCTCCGCACAATGAGAGAGTACACCTCATCGTGTGATGGGTTTGAGAAGAATTACACCACCCGTATCAAAGACCGCCTGCGGTATTCGTTCCCAGCAGCGTCCCGGGTGTTTCCAAACATATTAAACTACTGTATGTTGCATGTAAGCGATGACAAGTTGAAGAACACATCATTAAATGCATCTGTCCATCCGTTCCCCCTCCTGACCTCCTACCAAGCGATCGGGCCCTCGTCTGAAGGGGGGGGATTCTCAGCAGGGTGGTGGAGGAACTGTCAGGGCATCTCTGCTGTCTGCCACGCTGGCCGCACATCTCCCCATAATCTGCCCTAATCTCTCGCCCCGCTCACCTAATCGGAGCAATGAAACCTGAGTGATCGGCCGGAACAATGGGCGAGAAGAGCATTTGCTAAATTACTCCTCTAAAATCATACGGCGCTGCTTATTCAGACACTTATTCCAGTCAGTTATGGTACTAGTTGATGTTCTAAGCCATTAGGTGTTTATGGGTATGTGTGCTCTTCCGGAACTAATGGGGCTGACGGGGTTTTTTCATTCACTTTCACTGAATAGATTCTAATCGTGCGATCTGCATTTCTGGTGCACCGTGAAGATCTGCTTTGTTTACATCTCAACCATGACTTTTGTATTGCGTTTTAGTCTTTTCTTAAGCATATCAACGGACATGAATGATATGAATATAATACTTAATTTCCATTACAATATCATTGTATTTTCTGGGTTCGGCTGAAATCGACAGTACTTGTACATTAAGGTACAATGTTAATAAAAAAATATTATAAAAACATTTTAAGGTCATTTGTGATTTTTAGGCATTTGATAGTTAGGCATTGCACTGAAGTTGTAAAATATAACAAAATATATCAGATATTGCATAATAAAATAAAAGTCTCCTACAGTATGGTTTGGTTTATGGATTTACTACACTCTCAGAAACTACTCTGTTCAGGTTCAAATATGTACACTTTAAGTACTAATATGTACATTTATGGTACCAAAATGGACCCTTTAGGTATGTTTCCAAAAGGTACCGCCCCAGTGACAGCTTCTGTACCATTATTTTTGAGTGTATTTAGTTTTTGATTATTTTTCTTATCCGTGTTAGGAAGGTTATTTTGAAAATGTACTAGATTACAGATTACAAGCTACCCTATTTAAAATGTAACTATTTTAATTACTTTATTAAAGTAATGCAACAGAATAAAACTCAGAACTTTTGATTACATTTTAATTTCTTTATTATTTTCTAATCGATCCAGAACGTAATTTGTAATGTAATTAATCAGACGTCAGCACCTCTTTACTTTGAGATCGTTCTGATGTTAAATACAAATTCATGAGATATAGCTGAAAAGCTATGATACTGTTTTTAAAATCAAGTATTTGCATAGCCATGACAGGAAATACTGACGTTTAAAAAACAATAATGCATGTACACAAACCCAAATATCAAATAAAAATGTATCGAATACACATGTGTCCTAAACGCTCAAATTTTAGAGGCGTCTTTTAGAGGAATCATTTTGTAATCATTAACATTTCCGCAAGTAACTGTAATTTAAACCACTTTTTTTTTTGGCTCAGTAACTTCAACAGATTACAGTTACATTTATTTTGTAATTAAATTATGTAACTCCAATTAATTTAACTAGTTACTCACCAACACTGTTTTTAATACAAAGAACTTAGACTGAACCCGGAACATCTCTTTAAGGAATTTCCTCAAACAGCATTTTCTAGAGGCAGCTCATGTGTCTAAAACTCTCTGGTATAGTTTTCCATTTTCACATGTACTTGGAGCAGGTTTTCACAGGAAAGCCAAGGCCAATGCTCTTCACATTAAAGAAAGCAAAATTACTCATACCACAGATCATCTAAACACTGAAAAGATAAAACGAACAAAACTAAAGTGTGTGCGTGTAACTATTTATTTCCTTCTACTTGCTCCTCTTTCCTTTTGGCGTAATCGTCCTATTTCGCCACCACCGCTGGTTCTTTCCTGACCACTGATGCATGAAGATGTTTAAAACTATGAAATAACGCTGTCACATCAGACCAGAGGGGTCTTGATGTGATGCAATATCCTTTGTTACAGGGACCATCTGATAAGTGTCATTCTCGGGTGCTACAGGGGGGCAAAGATGCCCACCGTGCACTGACAGGGTGGCAGAAATGCACTTCCCCATGGGCCTTTGGCCAACGCCACCACATGTGTCACATAGCATCAAAACAGCAAGGCCATTTCCCCACAACAAACATTCCCAGGCCTCCTGTCAATCATTCCGCTTCTTATTTCAATCTAAACCTGGCTTACTCCAACCCATCACAGTTCCTCACTGAGTAAAGGGAATTTGAACATCACCCCTGAGCTCTCAGAGAGGAAGCTGTGATCACACTGCCGGGCTCTGATTAATAATCACTCGTTATTCACACTCACTACACTAAAATTACGCCTGGGGGAAACACTATTTCTGCCCACGGCGGGGTGCCCCGATCAGCCCCCCTTCAGCCAATCATGCTGCAAACTTACAGCCCCCTCAAACGACATGCTCTGACGGTGCTCCTAATCTGCAAAGACAACAATGGAGACTAATTACACGTTTACGTCTTCAATCTCTGCTCTGAGTGTAAATACATGACAAGGAGGGAGTGGAGGAAGAGGAGGAGCAGCGCTCAACAGTTCAAAGTCAAAAGCTCTCTGAAGGACACAATGAAACACTTAAACACAGATCCTCAAGTCCAACGTATTTTTTCGCCCCCTCTATTTGGCTCACTCATATTCAGCTCAGTGCAGCAGGACATATTCAGATGCTCCGATAGGATTGTTCATCTGGCTTGAACTGTATCTGTGTCGGTGAGGAAAAACAGTCACAAATCCCGACAATCTGCCGGCGCTTTTCTGTCCTTATGTTCTTTTTTTCTTACATTCTAATCATTAAGTCACATCAGTCAATAGCTTTATTATCTGCTTGCCTGCGAGCCTCTATCTTGCTATCGCCCTGTAGAGTAATTGCATTGTGACAGGGGATGATGGGGACTGAAGAGCCTTTCATTTGCAGGTTAGCGTTTATCAGTCAGAGCCATCGCACGGGGCTGTCACTCTGCCATCGGCTCGCTCGGCCTGTCTGATGTCCTTCATGTAACTTTGCACGACAGCAATTTTTTCAGTTTGGCCTCTTTATCCTGGTGTTTGTAGAGGTGTGTGTTTGGGCAGGGGACTGAACTCAAAAAGGATCCTGGATTAATATCTACACAATTTCTGAGATTTTTGCAGGTGCTTGTTATTTTTGCAAACACAGTGTCTAAAAAATGGGCAAAAATGTTAATGAACTTCGCACAGATCTGAAATATATTGAATTCTAAATCACTGATCAAATGCACCGCATTGCAAACATAGCAGGGTTAAAAAGGAATAGAGATGCATGTTTTTTCAGTCGAATTATGTTTTTTATCATTGCTAATGATATAAACAGCACATCAATTTCAGGTTAGACTTGAAAAAAACAACTTTCTTAGTATTTAAGTATTAGTATTAGTATTAAGTTTGGCATACCTGATTTGAGAAGGATCCAAAGAGCATCTCATGCTTCAACAGAAGAAAATCATAATGTTAAACTACAGTAGTAATAGTCAAATATTTCTCATTCATTCAATATTTCACTCAACACTTTCTCACCCTCAAGGTGTTTCAAACCTGAATTTAGGTTCTTCAAAGAACCTCCTAAAATAACCATGATTTATCTAGTAGAATAACTCTTTTTCACTCTAAAGAACCCTTTTTGGGTGAACTACCCCTTGAATTTTCAATGTTGGACCCACACAGCACAGTATAACTTTCTAAGCTGCCTTAAAAAAAAAAAAAAAGAAAACAGAAGTCTCTCATCTGGAATGAATCGAATGACTTTCAGGTACAGACACTCATGAAGACTGGAAGATTAAAACGTGAATGTGTCAATCAATAGCACTGGCGCAATCGGTGTCACGATTCAAGACATTCCTCCTGTGCAAAACATTGATCTGAGTGCCTCTGAATAGAAATCACTGATTTATGGTCTTCCCTCTTTCCCTAGTAAATCCTCTCTACATTCCACTCTCTCCTTTGTATTCGTGCCCTTTAACGGTGTCCAGGTTCAAAAGAATTAACCTTGATTGGGATAATTGTGCCCAGGCCAAAGTGGATTGATTGTGTTTTATGAACCTGTTCTCTTCCTCTCAGTCTGTAATCCCCCCTCCTTCTCTTCTCGTCTCTCCTTCGCTGACAATTTACCTCGCCCTTTCTAGCTGTCATCATCACAGCCAAGATTTCATCTTTGTCCTTTTCTGTTCTTTTACCACGATTTGAACAATTCAATGCCAAAGCCGCCACTGTAAGACAGACATTGTGAGATTGCTAGACTTTGCTTTTGTACAGGACATTCGGGACAAAGCCTGAGTGACAGCTATCTATTTGTCTTCACCCTCCATGAAGGAATAACCATGTTACAAAAGCACAACACCACTCCAGGAGAGCTTTTCAGCAATGGTTCATCTGTACAAACTGAATTGTCAGAGCAACAATGCTGGACTGACCTTCAGCTGGTAGAATAGAAATGGGAATAATAAAGAATTTAATGACTCTTGTTTCTCAACGGCTTAATCAAGGCTTCTTTACCATGTTTAAAGAAATAAATATTTATTTATTATATACTCAAATGCAAATTTCTTTTGTACTGTAACTACAAATTTAAGCTGTGTGATTCACAGTGGTGTATAAAGTACCTGAAAGCCATACTGAAGCACAGATATCTTAACAAATAATTACTTTGACTTCTCCAAAAAAAAATGAAGAGAACATTTCTGGAATCTGCATCTGAAATTGCATTGTATTTACAGCTTATCTCGAGGAAACACGGTACATTTAAACTGCAGTTACAGATGCATATATGCCTAATGTTGTGTTTTTAACATTAAACGATGAATAAGTTAATATATTAAATTACGTAAATGTAAAGCATGCAGAAGCATTTGTGCCTGGACTTTTGTGTTTTAATAGACTTATAAATCAACGTGAATGCAAAGTGTGTACGATTTGATGATATAGCCTAACGTTACTCTATAATGTCAGATCGCATGTCGTTACACGTAACACTTACCATGTTATCGCAGACATCAGACTCGATTTGAACGCATCCATGGTTGGGCGCGCACTTGTTTGCATGAGCAAAGGTGTTTTTAGTTGTCTAACTTGCTAACGCCAGACCACTGATTCGTCAAACCTGCTTTCTTGCCGTCTGTGTTCTTTTGACTAACTTGCTTTGAAAAAAAAAAAAACACCATATGCTGGTTAGGTAGGTTGTGATGCTGGTTTAAACTGGTCCTTTGCTGGTTTAAGATGGTCCTTCACTGGATTATGCTGGTCAGGTGTTAGCAAAAGACCATGTTAAATCTGCATAAACCAGCAAAGCAGCGTAAAGGACCAGAATTTGTATGTTATGCTATTTGTATTGTATGATTCAGTAAAACACCTAATTCAAAAGTCTTTTTTTTTCATAAATCATCAAAAGACCAGTATAAACCAGCTTCAAAACCTAACCAACAGTAAAGTAGCTCACATAGTATTATTGCTTTGTTACAAAACGCCACTGGTGATTCAACTAAAAGAATTGGTTTGTACGATTCATTTGTTCAGGAATCAGACTACCTAGCACCAAATGGGGTTGATTCATTAAAAAAGTCATTTGTTTGGGATTGGATAACACCAGTTATGGTGTATGGGGTTGGTGAATTAACAACCAATTAATAAGTTATTCTTTGATGAATTGGACTAACTAATTGTATTGTATGTTTAGAATTCACTAAAAAAGGAGTCCACACATAAGAGTCATTCGTTCTGCAGTTTGACTACTGAAGTCCAAATTTGATTTACTAAAAGAACTGATTCACAAGAGTCATTCATTTAGAAAACAACAATTTGCAACAATCTGCGTTTTGAATTCACTAAAAATAAAGCTAACATATAATTCGGGACTATGCTATTTGTATTGTATAAGCTTTATTCTTTTTTTTTTTCCCATTCCCATGATTTGGACAGTTGTGCACTACAGGTTGGAATCCATAAAAAGAACAAATTCACAAGAGTCATTTGTTCAGGAATTGGACTAAGCTAGTTAGTTTTGAATTCACCAAAAAGAGTTGACACATAAGATTCATTCGACTACTTGTTGCACTGTTTAATTTACTAAAAGAACTGATTCATAAGAGTCATTTACTAATAAACTGGACAACACTGACGGTGCGGAATCTTTTGGATTCACTAATGACAACAGATGTGAGAGCGATTCTTTCAGAAATCTGACTACAC
>JAUMHR010000062.1:9215500-9236928 GCA_032361145.1 Enteromius fasciolatus | reverse complement strand
AAGTGATTAGCACACCTGATTCTGATCATTTGAATGGGTGAGCGAAAACTTTTGGTAATATAGTGTATATATACACACACACACACACACACATATATATATATATATATATATACACATACATACATACACACACATATATATATACATACACACACATATATATATATATACACACACATATATACATACACACACACATATATATATATATACACACACATATAAAGACCATACCTAAATATATCCTGCATATATTGTGAAAATATTTACAGATTTGCATGCCTATATTTATATTCGTATCAATTATATCATATCTAAATATTTAATTTGTTAACATCTTAAATATGTTTCCTCCATGTGTGTGTCTTTATACATACACAGCACACACACATATTATGTAAACAAAAACTTTTATTTTGGATGTGATTAATTGTACTAATTAATATATTTTGACAACATTGGTCTCCATCGACTTTCCTATACACAAACTACGACATTTTCAATTTGAGGTGACCTGTCCCTTTAAATGCATATCTCTGGTACTTCCTACTTTGCTCCACACCAGGCATTTTACTACATTGTTTATTTTTACATACAGCCTCAATCAACAGGCGTTTGGACTAAACTAGCTTCCCCATAACTCTTTTCAGACCATTTAACCACCTTCCTTAATCTCCCAATCCACAAACCTGAGAGGCTGTGTGCAATCCAGTCAAGTTCCCCACTGCTTCAGCCTGAGGAGTGTGGATTACCTTAATCCACGCGTTTGGCATCCCGATCCAGGGAAACAATACTGTGTAACCGTGCAGGGACACTTTTTACATGGGGGTGGGTCTACACTGGATCATTAAGGGGATTAAGACCTTGCAGTGGGAGACATTGTAATGAGGTACAGATGTAAAAAAAAAAAAAAAAAAAAAAAAGCAGCAGCAGCTAACTCAGGATGTCTCTGCTGACGATTAGCAGAAAGGGTGAGAGGTGATGACCCCTCGACACCCTGCAGTCAGGTGAGCTTGTGCAGTCAGCTGAGGTGTAACGCACACGGTTCCTCATCTCTTCTCACTTCACTCACACAGACTACCAGAGTAAAGCGAGATATTTCCTCATAATGAAACAGGATCTTTTCAGTTTCAAAAAGAATTTTTACCAAGAGGAAATACACTGCTGCCTCTAAAGCTAAACCACAGTTTCTTGTTCTATAATATAATCAACATAATTTTAATGACTTTTGGGGAACACAAAGACTCAAGACATCCAAGAAAACACTGCTTAAAAAATGTGCCCTTAGTTGATCACAGCGTACTTTATTCAGCCCTCACACCTCCTCTAATGAAAGTCTGACCCGTTTAACAAGTTATCCCGCCCTCTAGTGCCAATCCACTGACATAACCACTCACACCTCTAACACAGCGTCGAACACCTTTGCTGCTGTTTAAACCAGCTTATTTTTTACCTGATTATTCCAGTCTCTTTCGGTTTGTTTTAGCTGTACAGAAACAGTTTGCTTGACACTGCAAAATGAAACTTGTGGTTTTATCACAAACGCACTGGGTTTGCAGTGCCAAGTTTTTTATAGAGAGGAACTTCACAGGTCAGCAGTTGGGTTCCGGAAGTAAAAATACCATTCATTTTCCCATAGGGGAAATTATTGTGTTTATTAGCTTATAAACCTTATGAGGTGTTATGAGGTGACTCAATGGTACCTGCTTTTGTTTCGTACATTTTTAAAGTGCTGTTCACCAGCAGAATTCAATGCAATGCTTGAAATTTTTGTGTATTTATATATTATATTATTGTTTTGTGTAAGCTTAACTGCAAAATTGGAACGCACAATAAAAAACATGATTTTTGGATCGTTAAAAACTGAGTGAGCAGTTTTTGCAAATTAACTCTTGATATATATATATATATATAGCTAGAAACATTGATATATATATACACTGTATAAAGTTCAAATTTATTGCTTCTATACAAGACAACCAATATCTTCAATTAAACCCATTTTATATTTATCCTTTTTTTCTTTTTTTGATCAGCATTTTCAGTCTTGCACAGAAAAGTAGTTCTTTCCATCATCAAATCCAGTTGTGTTTTTGTCCAGATTTCAGATACTTTTACTTCAAATCGAATTCCTATTAAAATGTTTTATTAATGCACATTGTCCCCCTGAATAAAAAAATGGAAATGAGATGAAAAAGCCGGTTGGTTTGACTGACGTCATGGCTTTTAACTCTTAAAAAACTAAAACAATAAGTCCCCATGGAAAAAATTACTCAGAAGGCCTATGAGAAAGTGGACAGACACTGTAGAGATTACCCGAAGGTATGTGTTTTGGTGAAGCCATCAACTGGCTTTATTTAACTTGCTGTTTGGCAGTGAAAATCCTGGTGAAAAGACTACATTACCCAGCATTCTGCAAAAAAAAATTAAAATACCAGCCAAAAATAAATGGGAAAAGTGCTTCTGAAAACAAAAGGGCAATGCTATATTGCACAGCTACAAACTATTTGGAATTCATTAACCCTTCATTCCCCTTCTGTGCCATTGTGAGATAACATTTCAAACACAAGCAAGTGTTAACATCAAACTTTAGCAATCCTTTATTGAGGAGAATCATATTCACTGTTTGCTACTGAAACATCACAACATCATACCGGGGACGTTCATTACATGGGCTCGTCAGGTGGTTAGAGAGAATCAGAGAGAAAGAGAGGAAGGACATGAGAGCAAGAGAATTCGATCACACTCTCCAAAACACACGGGACAGTAGTTTCCCCCTCCGGCGAAACCCTCTCTGCTTAAGCCAATACACTTGGAATAAATAAAATACTTTGTCTCAATTATTCTATGCATCAATAATTGTTGATATAGACAACGCAAATGAATGTCCTTGAGCACTCACCGCACAAAATATATCTCTTTACCATCTCGACTGGAATCTGACTTAATCTATTTGTCCTAAAATGAAGCTTTCCAGCATATGGCTACAAGCTATGTACCAGAAGAGGGGAAAACTGCAAAAATATATATACATACATAAACAATCATCTCATAAAATTCAATTAAACACTCATTTTAAAGCTACACACCAGAGCAGGTGAAGTCGATGAATAAACAACCAAAAACGAAAAAAAGGAGGTGGAAAAGAAGGCCTCCAGAGCATGTCTGATGATCGCACAGCGCAGGAAAAAAAACCCTCACATGTGAAGTACATGGAGCAAGAACGTGAACGTATACGATGAAGCTAATCAAACAATAAATGCACGTATGAAAGTGTTACGCATGAGCATGTACAAATGGGTGTGTGAAGGTATATGTATTGTGTATCAGTGTGAATAAGGGGTACATTCATTCATAGCTAACTGTCCTGTAAGTACACTCCTTACAGCATGGTTCACCTTTTACAGGCACGATTCAAAAACAATCCTATATTAAGGATTACCCAAAAAAAGAAAAGAAAAAATCAGAACCATTCAATGAATATTCAAGTACCTATCAGCCAGTCTGAGGAGAGAGCGCCCCCCCCACTCTTTCACTCCGCTGTTAAAGGAGAAAAAAAATATATATAGCTATATACACATACATATTTCTGCAGTTTCACTTTAGAAATACTCTACGTTCTCATAGTTTCTCTTTTATATAGTTTTTTTTAGTATTTTGTCGTTTTCGTAATCAAATGTGAGTGCAATCAAACAATACCAATTACGCCATATAATCTGTAATAATAAAAAAGGTTAAAAATGCCAAGTCAAAATGATAGAGGGGGAAACTATTTGAAACTCGACTATTTTGTTAGAGAAAACCACAAACCAGAAGGCAAGCCGATGGGGAGAGCAGGGAACGAAGAGTGCTGCGAAAAAGAGAAGGAGTATTTGTGTCACTGAGGCGACTGTGAGGAAGTCGCCGTGACAAGCTCCTCCAAATTAATAGCAGGGTTTGCGCTAATCTCCTGCTGTCAAGATTCGAGTCTCAAGAGTTTTTCTTTTTTAATTTTCATGTTTAACAGCAAGCACCAAAATGAATGACACTAGAAGAAAGTTGCCTGTGCCCCAAAAGAGAAAAAATCCACAACAGATACGTTACATTTGTGTCCAGCTGATGGGATAGAGCCTGTTAAGAATCGCAGGGGTTAAAGAAGAGGGCGGCAGAAACGGTGAACAAGAACTGAGATCATGCCTCCAAAAAAGCTGCACATGCGTGAAGTGAAGGGGTTCGAAGAGAGCCGTGTCTGAACGAGGGTCCCAGTCCCTCTCATAGCTCGCTGGCCCTGCCCTCCTCCAGCTGAGTTCAGAGTTCATGCCTCCAAATTAGCATCCAGCAACTTCTGTGTAATGGACACAGATTTCAGGAGGAAGGGGGTGGGGGGAGTAAAAATAAATCTCTCTACCATACGATGCAGTTCTAAAAAACAAAACAAAAACAAAAAAACAAAACACATTTCTGAAGTTTTCTCATCATTATTAAAAAACAAGCGTATGTATTCCCAGACTCGCCGTTTAACATTTCCTATGACGCTCTCCAAATTGAAACCAAAAGTGTGTGAGCAAGGGTTTTCTTGTGTGAACTGAGGACATTCTCGTGTGGTTCAGAAGCCGTTGGCTGCTCGGGCTACCAGGGGTCGTCCAGGTCACCTCCGCTCTGCGACAAGGAGAAAACAAGAAATAAATAAGTAAACAGAGAACCATTAAAAAGGGTAAAACACTTAATAGTGAGAACTGGGGACGTGTGAGGATGTAAAAGACAAGAGAAGGATTGAAAAAAAGATTCCCTAAATTCCCAATTCCATGCAACAGAAAACGAAGCATGGGCTTGGTTTTAAATAACTTAAGTTTGGGGTCAGTAAGATTTATTATTCATTTTGAATATTATTATTAAGCAAGGATCTGCAATATCACTGTATTTTTGATTAAATAAATGCAGTCTCTGTGAACATAAGCAACTTCCCATTCTCAACAACGTTTTTCAAAATCCCCAAATACAGACCCCAAACTTTCAAACTGAGCCTACAGGGGACTCAAATGTAAACAATGGGCTGAAAACTAATAACATCAAAACATCATAAAACCAAAATAGGAGAGGTTGCATTAGTCCACGTGTACCCCTAAAAGTCAATCAACAAAATACGTAATTCGTAAAAAAGGGTGGGGGCAAAAAAAACAACAACAACAAAAAAAAACGACAAGGCCTGGCCAACATATTTTTTTTATATTGCATTTCCACCTGAAAAGAAAACTAATTTCCCCTGCTTTTAAACGATTAAGGCACATTTGAAGCTCACTTACCTCAAGCCTCAAACTTCCCCTAACAAGGCTCATGAGTAAGAACATAAGCCATATCTGATTATGAAGAATAGTTAAGAGTGAACAAGTTCGTACAAGAGCTACGAGGCTATCAGTATTCTGTGTGGTCTCTTCTCAAATTTGACAATGAATGGGAGCAAAGACAGAAATCAATAGTTGAATTTGATTTATTTTGAACTTCAGTGTGAAACAAAATTAATACAAACCTTTGCCCAGGAAAAAAAAAAAAAAAGATAATCATCATCAAAACCCAAGGCAGCAAATACTGCTGTATGGACAATTCAGCTCTATGATTCTGCTGAGCCTGTATATTAGCAACATTAGTTTAATATAACAATGGCAGTATTATGCATGCACTTACGCTAACTGCTAAGAGGATTATACAGTTTGTGTTATGCATTAACTTCCAAATCAACAGAGTAATCAGTTTCAAATGGCTTGATAAATCAGCCGAAGTAAACACAAAACCAAAGTAGTTCAGAACATCAGATATTTTTGCGATATGACATAATCCACATGAATTGAATTCAGCTTGCTTTCTACAAACTCAGCTTTAAGAATAAGATAGGAAGCCCTGTGCAAATACTGCGGTGTCCAGACATTCATGATCATTTAGCAGCATTGTCTAATGTGTAAACTGCATGAAGTGCTGTGTATTGCCCCCTTTCAACGAATGACTTTTCCATTGCAAATGTAAAAGTCATCGACTGATTGCATCACCACAACAGGCGAAAGGAGAATTTTGCACGAACAAATGATTGTGTAAGCTTCTGTAATCTCATACGGTCCATGCTTATAAAGCCAGTGCATTTCCATTTTGTGCTTCTTCCTCAAGGACACACCTGGATAGTAGAGTTAACTGTGAACACTCAAAGAGCAGACACAGGACAATCATATTCGAGAGGTCAGCTCACATTATTAACCGTTATGAAAGAGATATGGAGAGAGAGGAAGATACACACATACACAGCATTAGAGTTCCCTTTTAAATGGTGAAAGAATTGCTTTTGATCAGTTAATCATCTCGCATTTCTAACATTTGATACACACACACACACACACACAAGCATACTACGTAAAGAGCATAATAGAAGCTGTACCTGATGATTACTACAGTACATTAATGTTCTATAACTATGATCAGCCACGAGACAACCCAGGACACGGAGTACACATGCGTCGCATGGCACGAGAGCAAACAGGTGCTTATTCTTGGCACGGCCCAGAACGTCCACTTAAATTGTGATTTCAAATGTTTGACTGTTTACATGGGTGTACTGTTTGGGTGAGAAATGGTGATGATCAAATCATTCAGGTGTAACAGTATCTCCTTAAAGGGACAGATCACCAAAAATGAATCATTTATCTTCATGTCATTCCAAACATGTAAGACTCATTTTTGCAGAACACACACACACACAAAAAAGATATGATATAACGTTGTTTTTTTTAACAATGTGTTGATTGTACAAAGACTTTGAACAAAGCAACAACAACCAAAAACTAAACTAAACCTAAATACAAAAAAGACAAACAAATAAAAAAAACACAAAAATCACAAAAAAACAAAGAAAGAAAAAATAAATCAAACTAAACAAAACCTAAAAACACAAACCCCCCCCCATTTTTCCAAAATACACAACTAAATATTTTTGTGTTCCATATAGAATAAAGCCAATTGAGTCTGGAATGACATGAGGGTGAGTAGATGACAACTGTCACGTCTAGGTGAACGCTCTTCAACACTTCATTAGATTACACCTCCATGTCTCATTTTAAAAACACTACGCTAAGTGCAGAGATATGAGAAAGTGCTTACTGCAGACAGAACTGGGATATGCCAAGGTTAACCTCATTTGCAGTTGCAGAGCAGGTTTTTAGTGATAAGAATTCTCCACAAAACTTCCTCTGTATAACTCACAAAAAAAAAAAAAAAACATCCACCCAAAGTGCTATTGCAAATACATAAAGACAACCAAAAACCTGCACTGCAAGTGCTCTAAGGAGGAAGACTGCCAAAAGCAACCTAGCAATCTGGGCCAGAGAGCAGGTCTGGGGAAAAGGGTTTGATAGCAGGGCTGGGTTTAGTGGGTACTAAATAGGGTCATGCAGTGGGGGCGCCAGAGAGCTCGTCCAGAGACTGTGATGTAGCGGCTTCGTCCCGTCCCTCCTCAGAGGTGAGGGGTTCAGTGGCCGGGGACGGAGGGGGCGAGGGAGGTTCCTCCTTGGGGTCGGTCCGAGCCGTGGCGCCTGTCCCGGAGGACAGCCGGTAAGTGCAGAGCGCCTGCTCCAGCACTTGGCGGTATTCGCCTCGGTGACTGAGCCGGAACTGTCGTAGCGCCTCCAGCAGGTGAGCGGCGGCAGAGCTGCCCTCTTCTTCCTCCTCACCGCCGGCTGCTCCTCCCTGGCTCTCCTGGTGCAAGACGCCAGTGTCAGTGGACAGAGCAGGTAAAGAGACCCTGCTAAGAGCGGGCCACCTGCCCGTGACCTTACACGGCCTTTTCATTAAGAAAGCAGCACGCTTGAGAAGCGATACATTTGTGGCGAATGTGTGTTCGTCTGTGAGTGCGCGCAAGGGTACAAAAGATGCAGGTGCTTGTCAACACACGTCTCTTCTCACAAGTCTTAGAGCAATAAACTCGCTGAAGTAAGCATTACCAAGATGCGGACATACAAATACAGACCGTCACAGAGTGGCACAAGCACAGACGGACAAACAAAGCCAAGGCCTGCACAAAAAGCCTTGCATTTAAAATCTTAAATGCAGAGGCACTGCTTTTAAAGATAGTGGTGTTTGGACGTTTAATTTGCCCTATATATAAATCCATCTCTCAGAGTACCAGTTACGCTTCCCTAAGTAGGACATTTGCTAATCACTTGCTAAATGTATCACTCAAATGATCGAGGGAGTAAATGTATGCATGGCTGTGTCACCTAGACCTATATTAAGTCAAAATATTTGCAGGTGTAATGCATTAAAAGTACTGTAAGATGATGTGTAATTGGATGGACTTAAGTCTAAGCAAGAAGACTCAAGTGACCTTTTGTTCTAACAAGATCAAAACAGCAAGGAAACACTCACCCCATCTTCTTCTCTGTGTGGGTTTAGCCTGTTGTAAACGGCCTCAATTACACTACGTCTGGATGAGAGAAGAGAGACAGATTAGACAGAATCTGAAAACCCTACTTAGGACAACAGTGAAAAAGTTTATATGGTCATTAGCAAAATCATAGATGGTCAAAATTGAGAATAAATCACCTGTTTTGCACATTACATAGGGGGACAGTAAAAGCATTGCAATACTAGCTCTAGATTGCAATAAATTGATATTTTAAACTGTATAGTTTTGCAATAACAAAACAACAACAAAAATTTATATTTTTGTCATTTTCACATAAATACAGATACCTTAATATATAATTTTATCTACACATTATATTCGAGTAATAAAATATATTTTCCCCCATTTTGTATTGTATATTCTCAAACCATAAATATGTTTAGTTAATTTAAAATGTATTAATTTAGTTATACATAATATGAATTTTATTTTATACTAAATTGATACTGAAGAAGAATAAAAAAAAATAAAAAATACTACACACTTCTTAAGTCTAAAGCACAGTATTATTTCTATTAAAAAAAGCTATTTAGTAACATATTACAGTTTTAAATAAACACTAAATAAATCACTTATTTTTATCATGACCTAGATATCAATATTATAATACACCACCATGTGTTTGTGGTTTACAGAATAGTAGGGCAATTGCTTTTGATCAATGTAGATGTAATATGAAGGACCATAAAGACAAATGTAACTTAATCTTGGACCCCTACTTGCTAGCGAGACCACCTCCAGGTGGCAGGTTGGGGATGTTCTCAGGGCGAAGGTTGTGTATGACATGACTTAGATCTGGGATGCCTTCCTCCCCGGACTTCTCCATGATTTCTGCAGAGAGGCAATTATATTAAACATGTAAGGCAACAAACTGCTAATGGAAGCCTGGAGCATTTCCTCCACTGTGAATGCTGCCGTGAAACCTTAGAATGATGTAGGTACAGGTTCAACCATCCCACTTATCGAGACAGTATGAGGAAAAAAAAAATATCCAGCTAGAGAACGAACGCCAAATAGATTTCATCACAGCTGTCCTAACTACACGTCCAATGGAAAAACCACTAGGACTGTTTTCAGAATGAATATATTCCCCATCCAGGAAAGATCCTACGAGCCTCCAGATAGTTTAGAACATGCCAGAATGTTGAAAGAGAAGAACCAGAGGAAGAAGACAACTGCAATCCAAACAGTGCAATTTTAAACCCCATGTCTAACACTAACAGGTCTGGTAGAAGGACCTTTTAAATTACAAAACGGCCATTTCCACCACACTGGATGTACGATGCAGAAAGCTGGCTGGCAAATGAGCAAGTGCTGCATCTTACCTTCCACATGAGCCTCCAGGAACTTGTCCAACTCCGCCTCTTTCTTAACAGCCTCCTCTGATACCTTCGGTGCATTGGGGAAACATACTAGAACAACACTCATGTTGTCACGGCTTCCCTGGTTAATAAAAAGGGAGATGGCTCATTAAAAAGGCAGTTCACTAGACAAAAATCTAACCTGTCAAGCAAGTGTTTATAACAGCACACACTTCTATTGTAAACCACTATAAATCTAAACCGCCTCCGATTTGGCCAATATTTACCTGGGATGGAAATTTCTGACATCTATTCATACTTAGACACTAAGCAGACCTTCACAAAGGGAAAAAAAAGGTCTTCCAAGTGGAAAAGGGAAAAAAGCATAGTTTCCAATGTATATAGGAGCCATACATCATGAAAAAGCATGAAGAAGGCTACAGACCAATAAAGGAAAGCCCTGACATCAACTTGAGCAAATCCATGCCAGATTCAAGAGTTGTGACATCACTCACAAGATCCCAGGCTCTGTCTGAGCATCTGGAGAGCTGCTGTATATACACAGGCAAAAGACTTGTGTGTTTTTTTTAGAGGGAATTGGAGGATTTGAAATGTTGAAGGTCATGAGATCAATGAACCATTTAATTTCAGCGTGGAATAGGGGAGTGGGGATTGTTTTTATCACGAGTTACACACAACAGGTCTGCCTAATGAGACTAGCAGAACTGTAACGATTACGTAAAGACTCTATGACTCAGCTTCATAAGGCCGTGTAACTAATGTAAAACAGAATAAATAGACTTAGAAGACACCCATTGGGACAAAGGTTGACTCAAAAAAGTAATAATTTAATGCACACGAATTTCTAATTTAAAAATTACCGTAAATTATTTCATTTTAAAAGTCAGTGGTTCTAAAATTAACAATATTTCAATATTATTATCAAATTTAATAGGGCTGGGTTTTGAAAAATTGTATTTGATTTATTTTCATAAGTGTCAGATTTTGTGTATGTATGTGTGTGTGCATGTATGCTTGTGCATATTATATTATATACACACACACACACAATAATAGTATATAAATATATAAAGAGCTACGATTACTGCTGTCAAACCATTAATTGTGATGAATCAAATCCAAAATAAACATTTTTCTTTGCATAATATGCGTGTTCTGTGTATATTTATTAAATATACATAAATACACTCATATACACTATGTATTTCTAAAATATTTACATTTATACATGTATATTCATGTTTATATTATAAATACATTTTACATATAAACCAACCTATTTTTCTAAAATATGTGCATGCATGTGAATGTATGTATACATACATAAATATACATAGCACACACATACATCTAGGCCCGGTTTCACAAACGGAGCTTAGCTTAAGCCAGGACTAGGCATTAGTTAAATTAAGATATTTAAGCAACTTTTACAAAAATGCCTTATAAGAAAATATTACAATCAAGATCACTAGTGACAGAAGTGCTTCTTCACCAACCGATTCTGAAGTACTACATGTTAAAGGTAATCTCAAATGTTAATGAGGGTGAGTCAATGACAACATTAGATTTTTTGAAAGAACTATGCTTTTGAGACTTCTGCTGTGATCTCCTCACCTTATGTAAACAGGTGTCCACCACAGAGTTGCAGACCTTCTCCAAGTCATCCCACACCTCTAGCCGAGAGCGCACAAAATCGCACAGCTCCTCGTTGCTCATCACATCCCAGATGCCATCACAGGCAAGCACCACAAATTCATCCTCTTCTGAAACGCGTGGGATTTCAAACACCTCCGGTTCCGGAGATACCAGCTGCTCAGTGGGGCCCTTCCCATCCACACACTTGTAGTCATAGTCCCCCAGGGCACGTGATACAGCAAGAGAACCATTCACCCTTTGGATCATCACAGAACCTCCTGCGTTCTGAATGCGCTCTTTTTCACGCGGGTTGCACGGCTTGTGGTCTTGTGTGGAGAACCGTACCTGTCCCACGCGGCTGAGTACAGCACGGGAGTCTCCGCAGTTGATGAAATAGAGGTGCTCGGGGGACACCAGCACGCCGACTGCCGTGGAGCCGCTACGGTCCATGCCGTTACGTAGGTCTGAGAAGTTGCGCATGTACTCGTCGATCTTCAGAAAGCCAGAACGAATGCCGCTTTTAACGCCCTCCACGGAGTCGGGCCCTGAACGGAAGTCCTCGCTGCTGGTTATGATGTGCTCCAGCAAGTGCTTGGAGCAATAGTTGGCTACACGAGAGCCAGCGTGACCATCATACACAGCGAAGAAGGACCAGTCGTCCAGGCTGTGAGGTAGACCCACCACAGCCGTGTGCGCATCCTCCATCTCAACCCTCCAGCCCTGCATGCTGCTCAGGCCAAAGCGTAGACCGTTGCCCGCTCCATGAGCATTGTGTTTCTCTGTCTTCGGTTTGTCCAAGAAGGCCCCCATGGCTCAGGACACCGTCTGCAAGAGGAAGAGGGATGCAAAGTTGCTTTACATGAGAAAAAGCAATATGAGGCTTTTGCATACATACTGTAATAAAATAATGACAAGGTGCAGTTTGAAAAAGTTAAAGAGATGGTTCACCATCCCCAAAATTAAAGTTCATGCCATTTCAAACCCGTAAGGCATTAATCTTCAAAACACAAACTGAAAAGAAACCATGTCCCTCCGTTGAAAGTCTGGGTGTCCAAAACTTAAGATTCCAAAAGAGCCACAGGGGAGGCATAAAATGAAACGATAAAATTAGAGCGGTTTAATCCAAGACCGTGTATTTTCATTATTTAATATTTGTAACCTTCGGAAATCTGTTAAAAGGGATCTTTTTACTTCACCTAAAAATTGTAATTCTGTAATTAATCACCCTGCCGTTCCAAACCCGCAAGAACTTTGTTCATCTTCAGAACACTGATCAAGTTATTTTTTTATGAATTCTGAGAGCACTTGGACACTTTGTAGACAGCAGCGCAACTGCAATGTTCCCAGGTCCAGAAATTTTGTAAAGACATTGGTAAAGTAGATGGACATCAGTTGTTCAACTGTAATTTTACG
Organism: Enteromius fasciolatus; assembly: GCA_032361145.1. Classification (NCBI taxonomy): domain Eukaryota; kingdom Metazoa; phylum Chordata; class Actinopteri; order Cypriniformes; family Cyprinidae; genus Enteromius; species Enteromius fasciolatus. The sequence goes on along the minus strand of JAUMHR010000062.1, from coordinate 9,224,133 downwards.
AAGCTATGAGAATACTTCTTGTGCCTAAAGAAAATGACAATAACAATTTATTCAATAATTCCTCTCCCTGTGTTACTGTCTTCTCCCATTTTGGAGAGTACCTCAGAACATAATCAATGTAGTCTTATTTATTCTTTTTTTTTTTTTATGATTTAACACCATGCCAGCAACAATGGCTATATTCATGGCAAGATGAAACATCTCAATTTCACAATTCAGTTACAATGCAAAAACATACATGATAATAGGTTTTATGGAGCTTTTCAGCTTAATGAATGACAAAAATGTTAAATCCCAGGAAAATTCTGAAAATGTCCATTAATATATCTCCTGAAAAAAAAAAAAAAAAAAAAAAAAAAAAAGTGCTTAGTTTTATTTAAACTTGGACATTCAATTTAAATGTTTTATACTCAAAAAGGTTTTTACACCTTTCAAAACTGGTTTCTCAGTTTCTCTTCCCCTTTCAAACGATAAGAATGAGTGTGTCTTGTATGACCAGTTTGACACCTCATATACACACACAACCTGATCATATCGAGTTAAAAAAAAAAAAATCAACGTAATCAGTGCTGTTTATGCTAAACATAAACTCTTACCTTCTGGGATACTCTCCAAAATAGCTAAAGACAGTAACTTGAGGGAGAACAAATGTTGAATAAATTCATAAAATTACGATTGAACCACTGTCACGTGAACTCTTTTACGAAACACTGCAGTTGCATTGCTGTCTACAGAGGGTCTAAGAAAATATTTTAATCTGTGTTCTGAAGATGAACAAAGGTCTTAAAGGATTTCTGAATGAACTAACCTTTAGGTTTTGGCTACCTGGTTTGGAAAAACACAAAGGTAAGTAAATTACAATTCTTTAACAACAAAAACGTGTTGTCATAACTGAACGTGCAAGTGGTCATTTAAATCAACAAACACTGGTTATAATAAGATTATACAAACAAACATTTCAGCCCACCAGCAAAGCTGTAGCACTGACAACAATGTTTTTAGCATTACACAAAGTCATCAATCCTCTTTTGTTAAAAAAAACCCAGCGTGTGTACAAATGTACGAGATGAGAATGAAGGCTGTGGAAGCCGCAAACATCTGCTGACAGACCTTGACGTGATCTAAAGGCTAGTGTAACAGCATATATGAAGATAATAACAGAGAAACTGTCAAAAGCTCATCAAAAAGCAACTCAATATTTCAGACAAGCCTTGGCAATTATGTTCACCAAGACTGATCAAAAACAGTGAACACAAGAGCACTAGAAGACATCAGTCATGAATTACAGAGTAGGCAGTGACAAAAACAGGGTACATTGGAAACCATTCAGGATGATGCTAAATGAGAAATTCTTTGCAGAAGTGGAATGTACTGATTTACTTTACTGGTTAACTTGACCTATATCATCGTAACCCACAATGCAACTAAAGTAGTAGGGTTTGCCAAAAAATGCATAATTTGTGGATCTGCAGCAGATATTTCTATTTTTCATCAGTATACTGTCTAAATGTAACGACAAAAGTGTTTAAAACAGAACACAGTGTACACGTAAAGTTGACAATGACACACAGGGCTCGAAATTCACTTTTTTATTTCGTAGCACTGGTGCTCCCAACTTCAAAAAGTTAGGAGCACCAGCAAAAAATTATGAAAAAAATATGCGCTGCTTACTCCCCGCTGACGCGTGCGGTGTGAAACCAGCATTACAGTGAATGCAGAGCCATTTTCATACTTGCATACAGTCGCAGTTCTTTCTATTGTTTTATTTCAGCTGTCATCATCGGTAATAGAGCACGGATCGGACTGCATTTTTCTGTCCGAGCCTGGCCCGTGTCCGACAGAGCTGTAACCGAATTTTGTTCTCATACTAATGACACATGCACTTTTTTGTGTGGAAAATCCGCTTTAATTGAGCAACTGTAGGAAGGCGTTCGGAAATGTCAACAGATGAGAGCATCAGTGCACACGGGGCAAAAAGTGCCGTTATAACACAGACGCACATTCGCGCTGCTGTGAACGAGCCCGAGCATCCTTTCTAAATATCCGTCCGAACTGTATCCATCCTCTAAAAGGTAACATGAAATGCTCTCACACACTAGATTTATACAACGCTGGCGCATCCTCCAACTCCGGGCAGCCTTCCTTTTCTCTCCCACTTGCCATTTCTACACATACAGTATTGTGACCTGCAGCACTCACTCAAACACACACACACACACACCGGAGACACCTCAATTCTTTCGCGCAAAAGGGAAACGCGCTGACGTCACATACGGGGCACGAGGCTACTTTGCGCATGTCATGAACCGCCGAACCGCGTGACGCATGCATGCACCGAACCGAGACAAGCGTACCGAACGGTTCGGTTTTTTTTTTCATGAACCATGCCACCCCTAGTTAACGTTGTAGAGGAATTAAAACAAGCTGCACGGCAACAATTACATGCACTCGCACCAATGCTCTTAAATATATTTTGAGGTTGCATAAATTAAATTTCAGGAGCATATATGCGACCAAAAGGGTCGCAATTTTGAGCCCTGACACAATATGTGGATATTAACAAAAGAATAATCAAAACATACGAATTTACTTGTTTTGGGGCTTTTTTTAACCACCAATATACTCACACAACCACCATTCTTTTTTTTTTGAAAAGTCTTATGTTCACCAAACATTAAATGGGCTAAGTTAAAAGAAAATATTTTTTAATTTTAAGATATTTAACTGAATTTATCCTTTGGACAGCAAAGCCGAATTTTCAGACACGATTACTTCGGTCTTTAGTGATACATGATCCTTCAAAAGTCATTGTAATATGCTGGTCAATCTTTATTCTCAAGCAACAAGCATTATTTTAGTGAAGGAACAGATCAGAAATACAGCAGAAATGAACATTTCCTATCAATCTATCTCCTCACAACATTATAGGAGGAGCAATACCAAAATAAAGCGTAAGGATGTCAAAAAAGGCTTCTGGACAAATAGGCTATGCAGACCGATGGGGTGTGTCCGGACGGTAACTCAAGCTCCTGCATCACCTTTCATCTCGAGTATCATCTCTTCCATGAACCACGCTTGAAAAGAAAAACACAAACTGGTTTTGGCTATCTTTACCTCATCCTCAAGCACGCACACAGACATCAAACACAAGCGTGTACCTCACAACTGCTGATTGCACGCAAAATGCTCTTTAAAAAAAAGAGCTTAGCAGAACTTACAAGGCCAGAGGAAAAATGTATTATTGATCACAACTAAGACAGAAGGCAAAATGTATTTTTCATGAGTCTGATTCCCCATCTGAATGCAGGATTAGAAAGTGTGTAGCAGCTTTAAGCTGCTTTGGGCAAACCTCATCAGTAAGACCATTACATGACTCCAGGAATAGCCACTGAAATGTATTACAAGCCCAAATAAGCCATTAGATAAATGGAATGGGAGCCGCTTCGTAAGCTATGCGATCACTGCCTGGGACCTTGACCTAGCAAAGCCCAAAAAAAGCCAGTAGGCTACTAACCAACAGTAAGTCAAGGTTTGCCAACCGATATTACAAGCAGGGTCATGGGATAGGTCAAATTACAGTTTCTCTCATTCTCTTAACTTTGCAGGTCTGTTTATGCATTGTGAGAATGAGAACTAGCTACACCAGCAGGGCCGAGCTCCAGTGAAAGTTCCAGCATTCAGTGGATCATGGGCTCTTCCAAACCAGAGCATGTGGCCCATCAGGGACAAAACTAGAGTTACCCAGAAGGGTGGTGCTCACAGCCAGCTTTTTTGCTCACTACTCCACACACGACAGGCATGGAAGGCATGTGACCAAAAAAGGCGGTCGGGAGCCGGAGAGTGTGTAAGTGTGTGTGGTTGGATGAGGGCACAGGTTGTTGTGCAGTGTCATGGCTCGGCTGGCCAGGCTGTCGGCTTGGCCAGTCCTCCCCCTCTGAGCACAACTCTATTTATATCTCTTCAAGCTCAGATTGGGTTACTTGTTTCTGAATGTTGGCAGGGGTGAAGTACTGCATCCTTATGGCTGTCATTCATGCGGGGCTTCTTCCTAACATTCACGTTCAGACGTCCTTGTCAGATCCACTTCTTTCCGAGGCCTTGAGGCTGGGATGATCTCTGTCAGGAGCAAATGGGCTGATCCATCAAGCAGCACTCGCTTTGATCAAACCCTGCCATTAGCATGGCAGATACGCTCGAGAGGAAGCTTTGTTAATGCTTGAGCTTCAAAAAAAGCGCACAAGACCAGGTGCAGTAAACGCACGAACGTATCAGATCAAACGCTAATAAACAGGCACAACGGCAGGAAATGACTGGGGTTTGGAAAGGTGGCTTGATGTGGACCTGAAAAAGGGAGGATTGAAACCGGACAGCAGAGTATAGCTTTATCCCCTCACCACAAAGACGCAAGATTAAACATGTATATCTGGTACATCTTAAAGAAATAATTCAAGTGAAATGTAGTTCACTGTAAAATGTTATGAATGGAAACTACTGCATTAATCCGGCCTGGAAGCTATGGATTAATCCTACCTTATATTTAGGATTTATATCTTCTTTCCAATATAGGCCACTTTGAAAGGAGGTTATTCATTGAGGGTGAACCTTCACAGAAATATATCGAACGTGCTTCTTTTTTACTGGTGTAACAAAATTGTGTAGCCTTCAATTTTTTTTTGTTCATAACTGTTAACCTGTACACATTTGGCTTAAGCAAGTTCTGGCTTTAAAAATTCAATGATGAAAACATCTCCAGATTATAGAAGCACTGAGGCTGAATAAAGCTTGGGGGAAAAAAAACAAAACAAAAAACCCCCCCAAAACACAGCATATGTACATTTCACATCAGCGTTCAATCTACAACATCACAAAGGGATCAAGAACTGCCTTCGCTCTTTTTGTACTGTTGTCTTTGAACAGCAGTGAAGAATTCTTGAATTGTTGGGCGATATCTACAAAATGCCATTGGATGATGTCTACAGTGAAACTGTACAATGACACTGGGGTGGGGGGGGGTGATTTGCATATCCTGAGCACCACTGACAAACATCTAATCTTATAATCTTGTGTGGCAAGTAATCCTACTTGCGATATGAGAGTATATGCGATTGCAAATCTCGAAAGTGAAAGTGAAACCAAGCAGTGATCGTGCGTTCAAAAGCAGTTTCAATAAGAATACTAGTGGCTCCCTGATGCCCACAATACTGTATAATTACCCTATATATAACTGCAAGATAAAGTATTACAATGCATATTTCCTATCTTGTATTTATTTCCTTTAGGGGTTCTGTAGTGCGTGTCATTTTCTTTCCAAACTACAGAGGGGGATGTTATTCAAAATAGTTATTTAAATAAAGTTTATCGTTCAGTTTCTGCATAGACCTGTGCGTTAGGGTTGGGCGATGTCGATGTCTAATGTGAAACATCGCGATGGACGATGATATCGTCGTCGCCATAGGTGGCGGGGAGTTAGTTGTAACTAAAACACCAAGCCCCGCCCCACGACTGACAAAACAGTGTTCGCACGAGCAGGTGAGACTGAGAGAGGATTGAGCGCAGGAGTGATCGCGCGGATGACACATCAAGCGCGCGAGGGTTTGATATGAGCTCGCGGCCCCGTTTCTTCCCATGTACATCTGTTTTCCTGTTACAGAAATGATTTACCGCGCTTGCCAGCATCAGTAGTGCGCTCGCTTATTAATGGCATAGATTTGCCGCCATAGATGAAGTGTGATTTTCGCAAGCTGGTTGCTGCTGCGGTGGGGCGGAGCATCGCAATGCCGGCTCAGCATCGTGATGGACGATGGCATTGTTTATCGACCCAACCCTACTGTGCGTGTCTCCTACTACACATTCAAACGGTGGAAGAGGCTAAACAGGCACTGATGCAGAAGAAGGCGTTGATCACCTTCTGTGGAGGCGGTGTTTAGGCACACTATTACATCATAAATTGTTACATTCCAAAACCTGTTTTTAGTCAGATTGGCTTCAATTAAGCTGTTTTTAGACAAAAAAAATAAACATTTTGAGTTGAATTCACAGAATGTTTTTATAGCACAATGACCTCTTACATATCAACAAGACCACAGTATTCCTATTCACAAAAACAAAAGGACACCTATGAACTGATTCTTCTAATGAATGTTTCAAAAGAAAATAGTTTAAATCAGTCTGGTGAATCCTTCGAAAAAAGAATGAGTGGTTACTGAAACAACATATGACTTGCATACTAGTCTTCAAAATATCCCTTTTAGTGATGTCTACTTTAAAAAGTTGTGTGTACCTTCAGAGTTGGGTAATCTATGATTACAATTTGAGTCCAACAACTCAACAGAAAGAAGTTTGTTGCACTTTTTTGTGGCACACAATAAAAGGCTTTTACTCGGTCTACTAAAGATTCGTAAAAACTAAAATCTGTATAATTATTGATTGTATATACCGCATAGAATTAAGGGCATACATTTGCATATTAAATAAATGCCTATGAGAATTATGTTGGAAACGCTTTAGTACACAATATGGATCCATAGGGATAACTACTGCTATAATAACGGTGTAAACCAAGAACTCAAAAGAGAAGCATGTCCAGACACACAATTCTCTGCTGTAGCAACACTTTGTGAAGGATTAGGATGTTGAAAATGTAGTGTTGTATTCCGATGCTGGGGGATGGTATTTTTTTCTTAGCCTAATTAGACAATGTATGAACAAGTACATGGACATCTTAAAAAAGGTCCAAATTGATGTCATAACCCCCCAAGCTTGTTGGGCAACAATTATGACTTCTACCCCCCTTTTCTTTATAAGACTCCATTCTAAAAATAAAGTAAACACTGTGGCGTCACCAAGCAACTCCAGTGCTGCGCTCTAAACAGGGGGCTTAGCTTCATTCAGTGACCTAGCTGCAAGCTCTGCATCTTCTTGGGACACGAGATGACCTCCATGCATTTCCGTTTTAGCTCAGCGTGAAGAAAACAGGTTTTGAGCTTAGCCTCTGGTATAAAGTCTGCTACTGATAGGACTCTGTGTAAACCACTCAGATTTCGGTTTCAATATGATAAACAATGGTTTGTTGAGCAGTTGTCTTCTGATTTATGGTGTCTCGCCATTACCCATTAGTTAGTATATATAAAAATAGTTAACATTTAAACTAAAACTTAAAATACCACCAAAATAAAGTTGACAATAGTATTTGCCTACCCACAGCTCCACGTTTCCATTCCACTGCACTAATTTATTTTTTTTTGTAGAATATATGTAGGAAAACAGAGTAACTTAACTTCTGGTAGACATCCCAATAGAATCAATAACAGCAGCTAAGTACTTCTAGAGAAGATTCTTTTTTTGATAAGAAAAAACTGTTCCTGTGTAAATCAGATGGATTTATTAAAAATGCAAATTCATTCTCTGCCAGCAGGAGGTGCTTTAAGCACGAGAAACAGGTTTCCCGGTAACGGCTGTAGACAAAGCAGCTCTGAGCTTACAAACGCTGCCTTACATGAATGATGAAATGAAAATGACATTTTCTAAAGTCTTGCTTCAGAAATACAGTGATATAAAAACACCCACGCCTCAGTTTGATTTTTAAACATGCATTATGTGCTCAAGCCTTTTCGAAAATTGGTCAGTTTTGATATCACGGCAGGTCGTCACAAATAAAAAAAGTATGGAAAACACATCCTACAGCACAATAACCTAAGACTAACTACATTACTCGTCATTAATAACAACATGCAGTAAACTGTAAAACTGCTTGAACTACAAACCAGTGTTCATAATTAAGATACTAAATTAAAATAACTATGTGACACCAAATTTCAATAACAAGCAGAATATTGTTTTGTACCACCAAAAATATCTGGGGATGGATGAGACCAGAAGGCCTGACCCATAGAATTAACAAATGGCTGTGCGACATTTTTATGAAAAAAAAAAAAAAGAACATCAGACAGTCAGACTTAAGCCTATTCACACCAAGCAGAATAATATTTGCGTCCACACCAGTAAACGATATCGTCGTTTAATAGAAGCTCAAGCGTGTGATAGCAGGTTGATTCCGATTGGTTGTCAATGTTTCTATCATTTATCAGCTGGAAAAAAAATCGTTCTGAAAATGATTCCCAACTATATCATTTCTCTTTCCTTTATCGTTATGGTTTTGGTGTGGACGCTGCTATTCTTTAACATTGACATTTTTAGAACTATATCCTTATCGTGCCTGCTATGAACGAACCTTTCCCGGCAGATAAAACGCTTCTAAATAAATGCATGATTGTGATTGCCTAAATGATTTTTCAAGCGGTAAAATTTTCTACAGAAATGGCTATCGTGCATACTCCTTTGCATCGCTCATAAATGTCTTCCTTGTATGTTGATAAGGGATTGTCAAAAGTATTAACTTCTGTACCAGTCAGTACTAAGGCTGTACAATACAACTAAATTTGAAATAGCAGTAGGGCAAAACGCTACATTTTCATGAACAGTTTGTGAACAGAATACTTTTTAATCTCATAGTTTCATAAAATGACACTTGAACCCCTGATGTCACATGGATTATTTTTAGGGATGCTCCGATCACGATCGGCCGATCTATAATGCACGTTTTGTCAGTAAAGCCGGTCCTGTAATAAGCGCTA